>PVKB01005237.1:20367-104996 GCA_004027205.1 Ctenodactylus gundi
CATTCCCCGCCCCCCCCCCCCCCCCCCCCCCCCCCCCCCCCCCCCCCCCGGGCTCTGGTTTAATCTTCCCAAGGACCACACACCAGGTGCTCCTCCTTCTCCTCCTCCTTGACTCTGCCCGCTGCATCAATGTCTGCCATAGGGAAACAAAAATAAAAACAAGATGCCAACGTGCACTGCAGCTACTGCCCACGGCCTTACCTAGATGCTCTTCTGCATGATGGGAGACACCCCGAAAGAGTCGCCTGACCGCTCTGGGACCATTTCCTAAATTTCTTCTGCAGGAGGCGTTTGGTCAGTTAATCCATGCAGAAGGATCAGCTATCCCTTGCCAAGGTTATTCATGTCTTCCATATTGTTAAATCCAAAAGGCATTTTACTTTCAATTTTTTTTTGTAGCAAAATACTTAACATACAATTTACCATTTTATCCACTTTTAAATTGCAATTCAGTGGCATTAAATACACTCATGCTTCGTGCAACCACCCCCAACATCCATCTCTGGAAGTCTTCTCTGTTTTCCATGCTGAACTCTGCCCACATTAACCAGTAAGTCCCCATTTCCCCCTGTATGAAATTTCCACCCGTATCCACCCCTAGGAACTTGTCTACGGTAGGTATCTTGTCTAAATAGAATCGTATAGCCCTTGACTTTTTATGACAGACTGACTTCACATGATGTCCTCAGGGTCTATGTGTGTAGTAGCATTGTGCCAGAGCTTATTTCCTTGTTAAGGCTGAATAATAAATGCTCCATCGTGTGGATATACTGCCTGTTGTTTATCCACTCATCCATTGCCAGACATTTGAATTACTTCTGCGTTTCGGCGGCTGGAACAAGGATGCTGTGAAGGTGGGTGTACACGAACAACGCTTTTGAAGCTTTATCTTCTTTGGACAGTTCCCACCATTCTGCAGAATTGGCTTCTCTTGTGGGGGAAAAATTTTTTGTCAACTTTCAAGACACAATACTCTCTCCGCTAGGCCCCCCTTTAGTCTCTGGCAGGTACCTTCCGTCCCTTTCTCGGAGGCGCTGTGGTCTTCGGTGCTCAGTGCTCACG
This sequence comes from Ctenodactylus gundi, assembly GCA_004027205.1. Lineage (NCBI taxonomy): Eukaryota > Metazoa > Chordata > Mammalia > Rodentia > Ctenodactylidae > Ctenodactylus > Ctenodactylus gundi. Next base: position 21,430 of record PVKB01005237.1, read on the forward strand.
GCCTCCTCTTCCCTTCCTGCTTCCTCCCTGGATCTGCTTCCTCTCGCCACCTCTCCCCTACCTCTGCAGGAGCGGCTCTCAGCGCCTCTCTGCCACTGGGCTTCGCTGAGCTCTGCCACTACACAGCAGCTGCAGTTCCACACAGAGATGTGCTGCCAGCAGGCCCTCTTGCTCTTCTTCCAGCCCTCCTGTTCCCCTCTTCACTCCTGCCCTTGTCCTCTCTCCTCTCCCACTGTGTGATGACCCACCGGGCCCTGGGAAGGCAGAGTCTGAGTGACCATGGTCCCCCTGCATCTTCGTCTAGGCCACTGCCAGCCCTGCCATTGACTTGGTCACATCCCCACAGTTGTCAGTGAAGGGCCTGGCTCCTGACTCACCTGCCCAGGGCACTCCCGCACATCTAACCTGCTGTCACACAGAGCTCAGAATGGTGACGCTCAATGCTGTGCCCTGTCCCACAACTTCCCCTAGCTAGGCCCTTCCATGGCCTCCACTGGTTCCATTTGGGGAGCCCGGTAGCCTGCGTCTCCTGCTCTAAACTCAGGGCCACTCCAATAGTACCTCAAGCCTGTGCTCCAGCCTGCAGGTTGTTATAAACTCATTTTTGTTTTGTCATTGGTCCTCTACCACAGGGGCTTTGCATTTGCATCTCTCACCTGGCTTTTATATCCTGAGATCTCAGCTTAGAACTCCACCTTGTTGATCTTTCTAATAAGGTCAGTCCACCAGTGGTTAGGTTTCCAGGATCTTCTCTATGTGATTGTCACAGTTATGAATGTATTTGTATTCTTGTGATTATTTCTTGTTCAACCTGTTCTATAAGGGACAAACGGTGTAAAGACAGGAGCACAGCTCCTCTGCTGGCCACCATAGCCCCAGTGCCCAGCATAGATATCTAGTGCAGGGACTCACTGTGTGTGTTCCTGGAAAGACTCATCTTATGAGACTTCTTATCTACAAGTGAGTATGGCCATTGCTCTAAAATGTTCAGAAGTCTCTATTGAGATGACCCTGCATGTGCAGTCAGGCTGTCTTAGGACCCTGAGACCCCTCCTGTGATAGGAAAACTTAATTGTCGATTGGATTGGTGGGTCAGCCATCTTGGGAGTTGGTAAAGCACCATTCTGGTGTGTCTGAGTGGGTCACGGAAGCATGACAAATTGTATAAGATCCCTGGTCCCTTCCTCAGCCACTATTTCCCTGCTCTGCAGCAAGGCCTCTATGAACTCTGTGGCTCTGCTCTGCCACACCCTTTGCCATGATGGTTCTGCCTTGTAGCCAACCAGCCTTGGACCGAATCCCCTACAACCATAGCCAAATTAAATTTCTCCTCCTTCACGTTGTGGGAGTCAGGTACTTGGTCCCAGCAACAGGACACCTGACTAACGCGCTCCCACAGACCCCTCAGCTAGCCCAAACCCCATTAGGCCAGCCCCTGTGCTACAGACTCCACGTGAGCACCAGTGTGGCCCTCCTCGCAGATGGCCTGTGAGTGATAAAGCAGTTCCATGCCCACGGCTGTGTCCCCAGAGCATAACCCCTGTGAGAGGGAGAAGAGGGAGACCATGAGGAAGAAGACAAAGAGGCAGAAGAAGAAAAAAGCAAGGAGGAAAGGACCGTGCTGGAGGCGCTTGAGCTGGTAACCTGCATCAGACCACACGACCTGAGATTCTGCCTAATTGTTTGCCAACTACCTGCCTCACGGTTCAAAGATTGTTACATTCAGAGCTATTGTACCAGACACAGGCATAAGGTGCCAGGCAGTCCTGCACTTCACTTTCCTAAGTAGAGAAATGCATGCGCTTATTACCCCTATTTATACTCTAGAAGACTCTTATGACTACGAACCAGCTGAAAACCATCTCTCCCAGCCAAATCCCTCCTGGTGCCTGCTCCCAGGGGCTGGCCTTTATCCCCTGCTTTCCTTCATGATACCAAAAGTGTGGGGCGCTCACAGTGAACCCCCAGGGCACATGGCCAACCTCCTGTTCTCATTAATGCCTCATTAACTTCCTCTCCTTTCCCACACACCCTTAGCCTTTCTCCCTGTATGGTGGATTTCCTTTTCATGTGTTGTTTTTAAAGAACCTCCTTAACTGCTAATTGGAAATAAATACCAAATTTCCTTCTCCTGGGCATTTGAGTAAGGCAGAGTTCTGGCCTCTAGGAATGATGTTTCCTTCCAGTCATCTGCAATTGTCACTCTACCTTGGACACTTTTCATGTTGAGGGTCACCCAAGACAATGGTACAGCTCTTTATCAACCAATGATCTGCTTCTATGTAGTAGAATGAGAGGGGTGGGAATCAAGGACACACACATCACAGGCTGGCTCTTGGCCCTGTCTAGAGCAGAGAAGTAAAAAATGTGCTTCAGTTTTGGCACATGTAAGTTTGCGCAAAATATATAGTGACTTGAAATAAAAAAACTTCATTACAGCAAAAGACACATTGCCATTAATCCCCCCATAGTACTTCACCTTGCATTGAACATACCCATCGTGCTTGTCACCTTCTGAAATGTACCTGGAAGTTATCTCTCGTAAGTGTCCAAGAGGTGAGATCGAAGATTCAGTGAAAGCTGTTACCAAGAAAGGCAGGTTCATAAAAACAGTACGGCATGCCCATGTCTACCTTGCTTACCATATCTGGCACTGCGCAACCTCTGACCCCCTCAGAATGCTAAAATGACCATGAAAGGTAAATGTTCTGAATCAACGCGGGATATCAAGGCAGTCACAATAGCACAAGTAGGAAGAGACCTTTGCCCCTGGCGAAAGCCTGTAATCTCTGTACTCTAGGAGGCAGAGGCAGGAGGATCACAAGTTCAAGCCCATTCCCCCCCCCCCCGCCCCCAACATTTAGTGGGTTATTAAAATCCTGTCTCAAAATCAAAACCAAAAACACAACAAAAAATGGGCTGGGGCTATTTTTCAGTGTAAGACCTTGAGGTCAATCCATAGAACCATTAAAAAAGAAAAAGGGGAAAAAAAGTGATACAAACAGCTTCGTAAAGAGTCAGGAATAACGGGACAAGTGTGAGGTGTAGAAAGTGCTCTGAGAGAAAGTAATAGTAGCAATGTGTCTTTTATTAAAATAAATTTAAAAAATTCAAACACTATATTTTTGATCACTCCTCATAGGCTCACCTTCTAGATAGAAAATCAGCTGGAGGTTTTTCAGAAACACAGGCAATGCTCTCTGACTTAGTCTAAGAGGAAGGAGCCTGTCATCTGTGGTCCACATTAGGAACTCAAGACTTACATTTGCATGTAGCTTGGTGGCAGCACATCTGGCCAGCCTGTGTGAAGGCCTGGATTTTATACCTAGTGCTTCAGAAAACTAAAGAATAACAACAACAAAAATCCTGAGTTCCTGATGAGGAAAATATTTTCTTTGGGCTGTGCTCTCTTAAAATCTGCAGATGACCATCTTGTGGTCCCAACTGCTATGTTGCAACTTTGGTTCTTCACAAGATGTAGGTAGAGTTCAGAGCAAGTTGTGTCATAGATTTGACTCTTGATGCTTGGGTTTGTGACCCTCCCCACAGCCCACTCGGGTGAGCTGTGCCTGGCTTCCCTTGGCCCTCTGCTGTCAAAGCCTGACCAATGAAATGGTTGACAGCAGACCCATCGATTCCTAGAGCATCTGCAGAGCACTTGAGGTAAATACCTTTGTGTTGCAGACAAAATGCTGATGGAATGTGGAAATTGTGTAAATATATTAGTTTTAAACTTTGTAACAACTGCTTAAAAGATACTGGTTTTCTCCTATATTCTAGAGTGCTTAAAACTGATTTCAAAAGCATTCCTTTGGGAACACAGCTAATTTCCAAGTTATTCCTGGGAGATATAAGTAAGTCCTAACATTAGTATTATGTGCTGCCTGAGATCTGGTGAAATCAAGAGGGGCTCAAATGGCTCTTCCCAAGTTCTGCCATCCTGACTGCTATGGCAAGATCCTGGGTCCAAGCTATTTCTTCCCAGGACATGACAGTCCTGCTCATCTCTCGATCACAGCTGTCATTGCCTGTCAGTGCACAGAATCATTCATACAAAACAACCACATATTCCCTTGAAGTGAAGGTCAGCCACCCACTTGGTACTGCAATGTGTGCCTCCCTCAGTCCCTGAGTGTTCACTGTCTTTCCGAGGACAAGTCCTGTGCAGCCACGCATGACATGAGGCAGCCCCATTCCCAAACTACAGGTATGTATGATTGATGAACTGATGCCTGCCTCGCCTTTCTAGCATCAGAGTCACGTGCCCAGTCACTCCCATAACACTGGGGTGGGAATCTCCCATTCACACAATGAAGAGAGGGTGATCCAAGGAACCGATTTAACGAGCAGGAAGGTCCACCCACTCCCAAGGACACAGGGCTAGCTTTTGCTGACTTGCGCATGCAATGTAATTGGATCTGGAGAGAGCGAAATTCACCTCAGAAGAATGCCCTGGGTGCTGGTGGACTTGTGCTTTGGCCTACGTGGTACTGTGCTGCCAGGTTCTGCTTCCAAGACTAACAGGTTGTGAATCTACTAAACACTGGCATCATGTGCCACCATGTTCATCCTGTTGGGCTGGTGGTCTCCTAAGCTCCTGCCTATCAAAATGATAGCACTTGGGATAATAGACTGAATGTTTCTGTCTTCTCCCCAAATTTGTATGTTGACACTCAGTCCTCAAGGCTGTGATATTATAAGGTGGGACCCTTGGGAGGTGATTAGATCGTAAGCGGGATTAGTACTCTGATACATGAATTCCCAGAAAGCTCCCTTATCTTTTGCACTACCTGAACAGGCTGATAAAAGGCCATCATCCTACGAAAGAGAAGGCCCTCACCAGACACTGACTCTGTCTACCCCTCATCAAGGACTTCCCAGCCTCAGGAACTGCGGGAAACAAAAGTCTGCAGCGTATAAATCCCGACAGAGGGCACTTAGCTATAGTAGCCCAAGCAGACTAACATGGCCCTTATCCACACTTGAATCCTACTTAATTTTCAAGCTACAGATCTCTAGTCACCGCGTGAAGACTGTTGCTGTCTACTTGGGGGCAACACAGGGACATTGTTTGAGATTGTGCACCTCCAGAAGAGGCCTCAGGAGAGCACTTTGTGAGGTTTGCGGAAGGATAAGGACAAGTTCCCTGGGACCTCCGCACGCCCCCTGCTGGTTGTCAGGGCGCTGACTATTTCTCACACTGCTACCCTGGTTGATGTTCACAGGCACTGAGGTGCACGCCCACATCAGCCCATGGCATGGGTACTGATGATAAAGTTGGGGGCGTGTGGGAAATTAAATTAATACAAAGGTCCAAAGTTTAATCCAACTGGAAATTCAAAATTTGCTAAGGCAATTTATGTAACAAAAAGCATCAAAAGGCTCTCATTAGCCTTGCAACTCTCCGCCAGTTCTGAGTGAACGTTAGCGCTTCCTAAAATACACCAATTGGCTGTCAGCAGTTAGCATTTAAACAGAAAGCCAGCCAGTTTTCCAGCATGACCGCGTCGTTTTACATTTCCACCAGCAATGCGCGAAGGACTCTACTCCTCCGCATTACCATGCAGACATGGGCTCTTTTCTGTTATTTTGATGGATGCGCAGCACGAAATCATTCCTTGCATGCAGCAGGAAGGACTCCTAGCATTTCCTGAATGCCCGTCTTTGCATCACTGTCTCTGACTTGGTCACACGACTCCCCTGGAAGCAATTCAGTCTCTGTGTTGCTTGGGTATGGACTGAGAGATGGGAAATTTCTCTTCCCAGAGGAAATAGGAATGTGATTCTCATCAAGTATTTGGGTCATCAAGTTTAACAAAGAAGACAAAACAAAACAGAAAAAAAAAAAAGAAAACTGGTTGTTTTCCCCCCACACTCAGTTAACAACATTCCTCACAGGGTCTACTTGAAGGAGCTTCAGCATGACTGGATGTTCTAAACAATATACCAGGCAATGGGGGTCTGGAGACATAGCTCAGTAGTTAGAGCTTTTGCTTAGCATGACCAAGGCCTTGGGTTTGATCCCCCAGCACCACATAAAAATTATCTGCTGTGGAGGTGTACAGCTATAGTCCCAGGAGGCTGAGGATTGCTATGAGTTTGAGGCCAGCTTGGGCTACATAGTAAATTCAGAACCAGCCTGAACTACAAAGCAAGGACCCTGTCTTGAACAAAAACAGACAGTGAGTATGAAACACAGAATGTTCTAGATGTTTTAGGTACTGTGGTAATTTCTAGGAATGGAGAGGTAGGTGCTAAGGACTAAGTCTTTTTCAGGAAGTCTGTCAGTCCACTCAACAAGGCAGATCGGAGACTAGGCACAGAAGCCATTTGTCATTTAACAAAGTCGTTGTCCCCCAGAGACTCTCCCTGACCACTGACTGAACATGCACAGCCGGAGTCTCAATGTGTGGAGCCTTTTTTCAGGCACACATCCCAACAGTTCTCTACAATTAAAAATTATACAAACCATCATTGTTCTTACTGTGTTAAGATCACCTCATCCCTTTACATCTTCCAGCTGCTTTGTGAATGTAGCCAATGGTAATGACACGTTCATGTGGAATGACCGACAGTTCATGTGCCATGTGCCATAATTGCTTTTGAAGGAAATGTCCTCACACCCAAATCTGGCTTTCTTCATATAAAAATCTCTTTCCTGAGAGACTGTTAAAAAAACCTCAAGCCTCAAATTTCAGACACAAATGTTAACTGTGGTTAATTTGTTTTGTTTGTAAGTGTGCTCGTCTTTCCAGATACATCCCAGGAGTTCTTCTGACTCAACTTAGATGGCCGGGTAGCTGTAGCCTCCCCAAGGGGGTCTGCTTGTTAATTCAGTGTTGGCCACTGAAGGCATGTTAGCACATGCAATTCACAGCAGTGGTTATTTTGAGTTTTCTGAGTAAATCCAGTTAAAACTTGTTGAGCCTCAGGGGGGGAAGAGTTGTCTTTTTTTTTTTTTTCTTTTAACTGTGGTAAGCCAACAGAAGAAGTTGTTCCATTTTTCAACAACAACTCTCTAGAGAAAAGATGTTGACTGCAATCTTGAATTAGATTCATCAAATTTGGTGAGTCTAGGGAGAAGGGTTTAGCTGTACCTCTTTGAGAGTTTCTAGAATGTTCTCTGGGATTTCAGTATGTGCTGCTTCATCTGGGTTTTTTAAAGGGAGAGAAATAATTCTGCTTCTTAGAGATAGATGATCCTCAGAAGAAACTGGGGGCTTGGTTCAAAGGCATGCCTACTTAGTTCACGGCAATAAAATTTAGGACCTGTGTAGCATTTTGTTTGACTGAAGTGCTCAGTAATGAAAATAGTGGAGCCATTAAAACCTTCATTTCCTGTCTCAGAGCATTTTAAATATCCTCCTTTCTTCTACCAACCGTGAATTTTTTTCTGCACACTCAACACACAATTGAATAATTAAATACAATAAGAAATGATAATGCATATTAATCTCTGACTCAGTCTGGACAAAGAATTCCTCAAACTCTTGTCAGTAAGAAAGACTTCTCATATTTGTTTTTTTTTTTTTAAATCCCAGCCTCAGTGTGTTCATAGCACAAAACTTCTAAATCCCTTGGAAATATCAGAATGATAGGAGCATCCTTTGTTCCAATGAGGAACTCTCAGGGGCTATTAGATAGGGAAGGCCACCAGGAAGACCAAGCTGTGATCAGAACTCTGAAACTTTCAACCTACATTACAAAGGAAGAGAGGTTAGGGGTTGAGCCAATAACTGATCATGCCTAAATAGTAAAGCCTCCATAAAAATCCCTCAAATAGAAGATTCTGGGAACTTCTGGGATGCTGAAAACATCAATGTGCATGGAATGTGCTATGACCTAAACCCTGAGGACAAAGGCTCTTGCACCTGAGACCCCCAGGAACGTTATATGTGTCTCTGTTCTTTGGTCATTGACCTGTATGCATTCTGGTGAAACTCTTCATAACACACTGATAGCGCTAAGTAGTGAGGGGTGTTGCAGGGACCTTTGACATGCACCACAGTAAAACACGAGTCATAGGTACTGCTTATAGTGGGCATCTCAAATGGCAGCAGTGTTTTGAGACTGAGCTTAACGCCGAAGCGCTTTGCTAGGATCAGGTAGATGGCATCAGAATTGAGTCCAACTGCAGGACACGCAGCCAGTATAAAGAGCTTGGCGTGGGAGACACCGCCACGTTTTGTGTCAAGTAAAGTACTGAGACTGTTGAAAGTGCGGGAAGAGGAGAAAATGGTTTGCTCTCTCTGCTCTGCAACCCCAGCCGTGATCTGTGCCCCAGGGGGCACCCTGCAGCCACCGCAGACAGGTGCACCTCGCCGGCCATTCTTGTTGGGAAGACTGCTGTTCCTCGCCCACTTTGCTTCTCCCTGGGGTCTCTAGCGCCTTCCCTCGTGCGTCCTTCCAGCCCTTCTCTCACGGCTGCCTGCTGGTGGGTCCTGGTTGTCATGACCCCACATCCTCACCACTCACCTCCTGAGGTGCCAGACGGGGACCTCGGAAGCATTTAGGCAGCTTTTCATGACACATAGTGCTGTTTCTCTTCAGCTCCTGCTGAATAAAGGCAAAATGTCCTCTCCCCCACAGACAGGGAGCCAGCACGAGCCACCTCGGCGGGTGCTCCGAGTGCATGCTCCCCCTCTGGTGTTCACTTGTGCTACCTCCCACCCCACAATGCTTTGCGTCAAGCCTACATCGTAGACACCCTAAGCAGAAACCTGAGCGCCCGGTGGAGCTTTCCCCAGTGCTCCTGCAGCGCACGCACAGTCGACAGCAGCGTTCCCTCCTGGTCTGTGAGATTCTGTGAGCTGCAAGGGCCTGTACAGGAAGCCCAGGTGCATCCCGTCGTGACTGTGGGCACTCCCTGTGTGCACGGGGTGTCAGAGTTCATTTTCACAGCCACCGGTAACTTCCTTGAAGTTCCGGCCTTCTTACTCTCAAGATGCCTGTGCTGACTAGATTTCCCTGCGCAGTCAGTGCCGTCACCATGGCTGCTGCGGCTTTCTTTGGGGAGCTTCTTGGGCATATGCGAGAGGGTGGAGGGTGTCTGCGATTATGCTTGACATTAAAAATCTGGCGTGAAGTCACTTGCGTTTTGACATGTAGCTGACATTCTAACTCTGACATCCGATTTCACAGGAAGAACTCTTTTTATATTCCAGCATAAAATAAGCACCATAAGGTTGGCCTGATCCTGGGCAGAGGCTGCTGTCATGGGAGATGGGCTGTGTGGTCCGGCTGTCTCCAACCGCAGCGCTGGCTCTCGCCCTCTGTGGGAAGATGGTGGAGCCGAGCCAACACCCGAGAGGCGCGCAGGACATTTTCCTCAGCGTCAGCGATGGTGACAGCCCTTCACAACCCACTCATGGGGTTTGTTTTCCTGAACTGGGGATTTAGACCTACGCTTTCTTCTGAAGTTCAAGAGTTCTGTCATAGAATATACTTTTCCCCCACTTTATGAATATGCATATATTGGATGCATAATGTTTACACAGGACTTGGGTATTTCGTGCACCTAAGTATCACGTCAGAATTACAAATCCTTCCCCTCTCCCTTTTCTGACCCTCGCATCAATGAATATGTTTTTGACTTCGTTTGGGATTTTTGTTTGTTTTTCTATTACCACATAAAGGGCTTGGTTGCAGCTTTCAGAAGGGGATGCCAATCTGCCACCTTCACACTCTGGGAAGCTGAGGCAGTGCCTGGTTTCACGTTGGAGCCCAGTTTGCCTGCTTTAGGAAGTGCCACGAGCTCAAAAAGTAATATCCCAGGAGAGCGCCTCCTTTTCACACTAATGCCCCCCCCTCCCCCCCAAGCCTACAGTAGAGATGACACTAAATCCAGGAGGTGACACTTCATAGCTGTTCCTGGTTGGCTGCGGCTGGCTCTGTTTGTTGTTACTTGTGATTTTGGGTACCATATTTAAAAATCATTTGTCAAAGCCAACACCATACGGATTTTTGTCTGTGTTTATTTTTTAGTAATAATCAGTTTTATCTGTATATCTAGATCCCTTTTGACCTAATTTCAATATTTAGTGCAAAGTAGAGTCCTGGCTGTGAATACTGAAATTTTTCCTGTGCTGTTGTTGGATAGACGTGAAGTGGTCTTGCTGCTCTTGTCAAAAATCAAGCACACGCCTGAAATTCTCACTCTTAGAGGCTGAGGAAGAAGGGTCACCAGTTTGACACCAGCTTCGGTGACTCAGTGAAACCCTGTGTTAGAAATGAGTGAATGAATGAATGAATGAATGAATGAAATATAAATAAGCTGGAGATGTAGTTCAACAGAAAGGTCTTGGGTTCAATCCCCAGTACCTCAATAAATAAAATAAAATAAATAAAAAGGGTCTGGGGACACAGCTCCGGCAAAGTTTCTGAGCTTATTCCATCTGTAGTGCCTGGGGAGGGGGTGTAAATCAGATATGAGGGTGACAGGGCTTGTTTTTAAATTCTCTACTGGATTTCACAGTATGTGCCCATCCTAATATCAGTAACATACTATGTTACTGTAGCTTTGCAGTAAGTTTTGAAATTAGGATATTTGAGTCCTTATACTTCTTTTTCCAATATTGTTTCAACCATCCTCAATCTTTTAAGATTCCACATGAATTTTAGAAAACTTATGCAAAACATACAATGAAATTTTGTTTTTATTTTGTCTCTGTATGTGTGTTTAAAAAAAAAATGGAAGTTGAGCCCATGGTCTTCACACTGAGCTGTTGTACATCCCAGTTTTTTCTTTTTCTTTTTTCTTTTTCTTCTCTTCTCTTCTCTTCTCTTCTCTTCTCTTCTTTCTTTCTTTCTTTCTTTCTTTCTTTCTTTCTTTCTTGATTTTGAGATAGGATCTCACAAAATTGCTAAGTTGCTCAGGCTGGGCTTAAATTCACTATCCTTCTACCTCAGCCTCTGAGTTCTGGGATTAGAGGCCTGCACCACTAGGTCTGGATACATTGGGATTGAGATAGGGATTTTGTTAAGGATTTGGTAGGGATTTTGGTAGGGATTTCATTGAACATACAGATCTTTTTAGTAGACTAATCTAAGTAACAGTAAGTCTACCTGTTCATAAACAGAGGTGTCTTCTCATTTTTTGGGATCATCTCTAATTTCTTCCAGCAATACTTTGTAATTTTCAGTGTATATGTTTTTTATGTCCCTGATTGGATTTATTCTTAAGTATTTCTTTTTTATTTCATTTCCCTTTCATACAGTTCATTCCATTTTTCATACAAAGATTTAGCTGATGCTTGTGGGCTCATTCTGTATCCCATGAGTTGGCTGAATTTGTTGATCAATTCTACAGGTTTTCGTTACGTGAAGTTGGACTGACAGCTTTGGATGTGGTGGTGCCTGCTTCAGCTTCTTTTTTATTTATAAAATCTTATCTGTGCTTTACTTTTTATTTGCTCTTAAGCCCTTGATCTGGGACACAACTGCAATGGCAGCACTGCCCCTGGAAAGGGCGTGGCCCACCCTGCAGCGAGCGGCACCACTGACCAGCACTGCCCCCGGAAGGGGGGTGGCCTAGGCCCACCCTGCAGAAAGCAGCACCAGGACCAGTTCTTAGTGAGTTCTGTAACACAAAAGTCATGTTCTAGCTGTGAACATTTTACATATTATATAAGTTTATAGGAGAGTACAGATGTCCAATATACGTTACATGTAATATATCCTACATTTTAAAGAGATGTATCAATTCTACTTTAAGATTTTGTCACAAGAGCTAGCATTGCTTGCAATATGCTAAATTTTGAAAGAATACCTTTTTTTGACAGATGGAATGAAAATTGATGTATTCCTAACTAACTAAACTCAGTTAACACCAGCAAAATGTGACTGATTCTAATTGGGTTGAGGTAGAACTTGAATAACTAGAAGGAGAGTTATTTTTATAACAGAAGGGAGGAATGCACCAGTGACCCAGAGCTGTTGCCTCCTGCCATGTGTAGAGGAAACATCAAAGGTAGAAGACTCGCTCATCTCTCTGCAGCTCTTCTTGTTAACATCCTAATTATTACACTCCGATGTCAAAAAGCAGTGCCCTCCTGGACCCTGATGGGATTGCAAACCCTTTGCTGGCCCCCTCACACCTTCCTGCAGCTCTGCCTCAAGCAAGGGCTTCTGCTCAGGTGAACAATCTGTTTTCTGATTTGTTCCATGCTTCACTTCCTCCTTTTGAAGGAGGAAAGTGAAAATTTTCTCTTGCAGATGAGAAAAGCCTCACGACTAATTCAAATAAGCATGAAATTGCTGCAAATCAGTGAAACGTCAGAATGCATCTTCTTCCTGCAGGTTCTAGAGCTCCCTGTGCCGCAGACAGAAGCACAGGCTCTGTTATTCAAAAAGAAAAGGGCCTTGCAGGCAGAGGGGGCAGGAAGAGGGTAGAGGGCCCAGTCTGTGTGCGTGAGGGGCCAGCGGGCAGGACGCTGCCCTGCGACCTTTGCATCCTTCCTTTACTTGTCACACAGGTTGTTTTGGGCTTTATTCCCTCTTTATGGTGTGTGTGTGTGTGTGTGTGTGTGTGTGTGTGTGTGTGTGGTTACTCTATTACCAAATGGAGGTTATGTCAGTATGAAGTGACCTGGTTATTTCTGATGGGCCTTTCAGACTATGTATAAACATTGTGACTGATTGGCTCATTTGTCCTAAGCACTACCAAGATGCTTTTTCCTTGAGGTTCATTTCACTCTACACTGAATGAAGGACCAGAAGGCTCTGGGGAATCTTGCTCAGTCGGTGAGGAGTTCCTGTCTGTGTGTGATGCTCCCCGCCTGGCAGAACCCTAGCACATGCCCGCATCTCCCTGGGGACTCCTCGGTTCCCACGGCTGGGTCTCCCACGTGGGATCGCTTGGTCTATGACAGGTACGGCCTATGCCTGTTTATATCTAAGGCAACACAGCCAAAATGTGCCTTTATCAACCCCAAAGTCACACTCCGTATACCTGTTCCTCACTCTTCTTTCTCATTCAGGTCAAGACATTGTAGTGCTTTCCTTAATAAACCTCTACAAGCTGCAGCCATTAAATTTGTTCAGATTTTTGTCTATGCAGATTAAAAAAAAAGAAGACATAGAAGACAGGAGAAGATTGCTCTTTCTCTAGCTGAAACAGCTCTAGAATGTCAATTTTCTCACATAGGCAGCAGAAGCAACTAGCTCAAATATTTAAACTCTCAGAACAGAGTAGTTATCTATATCAACCATTTCTGTGTCCCTAATAAGTGTGCTGGATTCACACAATTCAAGAAATTAACTAATCAACATGGCCTTTTTCTCTAACCAAGGTATAGTTCTTGCTTGTGCCTGAGATATGGCATCAGTATTAACACCTAAGGAAACAGGAGAAGGACTCTGGGAGTTAAGTGGACCACATAATTTGGATGAAAGCAAAAATTAATGAATTAATTAAAAATATATACATGTACTTGAAAATAGACACAACCTACCGCAGTCTACTTTTGTATCAGTTAGAATATCAGATCACCCTTAAAGAGAGAAGGGATTTTTTAAGAAGAGCCTTGGAGGCCCTGGAGATTAATTTTATGTGCTAACTTGAGTAGCCAGGACACACAGATAGGCGTAACATCATCTCTGGTATGCCTGGAGGCTGCTTCTAGGATAGATTAGCATGAGAATGGATTGACTGAAAGATAAAAATCATCTTCTGTAGTGCTGGTGGGCGAATCCACTTGTACTGGATTCCAAACAGAATGGAAAGGCTGAGCCAGGGCAAAGGAGCTCTCTCTCTTTACACTGGGACACCCAGTGTAAACCCTTGAACACTGTCTGCTCTGATATTCACACCTTCGGACTTAGACTGACCTCTGTCAGCCTTCCTGATTCTCTAGCTTACAGGCGCAAATCACAGAACTCGTCAGCTTCCATAATTGTGTGTGCCAACTTTTATGATCTTTCTTTCTTTCTTTCTTTCTTTCTTTCTTTCTTTCTTTCTTTCTTTTAGGACTAGAGAAGATACATCAGCAAACCTAGGCAAGAGTCACCATTGCACAAAGGGAAAGAGTCCCTACAGCTGCCCAAGGACACAAAGCATAGAATCAACTGTAGGGTAACATGGCTGGGGATGCTTCCAGAGGGCCAAGGGTCACTGTGAGTCTCTGTTCAAACCTAAGTGGAAGAGTATGTCCTTCCATTGTTACTGAATTTACCAAACAGTTTAGAAGGTTACACTCCGGCTTGATGTAGCGTAGAGGTCTGGAGTCGCTCAATCATGCCAATTCTGGCAAAGTGAAGCGCTATTTTCATCCCCTGCTCCTGTGACAATGAGGGTTTAGCAACCGCATGTTGTGTTGCCAACATTAATCTGAAGAATGCTTGTGCAGAATTCCTCTGCTTGGCTGATCTGTTAAACAAATCAGGCATCGTCTGTTCTCCTTTATGACAGTGTTCCACTGGGGTTCTGAGATTTGTAGCTGCCATTAGTTCCCAGAAATAACTGACAGATTGGGTTAATGACAAAATTTAAAAATAAATGAATTCTGGGGGGAATCTGTCCTGTTCCCAGTTTAATCCATTTCTAGATTAATGATGGTCCCTCAGCTGGGAAGGAAAGGCAGACTTGGAGAGGTGTACGGTTTTGTTCTGTCTGTGGACCATGTCCCAGTGGGCAGAGTAGAATTATGGGAACTGTTATCACAGCTCCAGGGCTCTACAGCGTAACACGACAGAGGCTGGTTTCTTGCTTAAATGCTGTGTAGAGCAAGTGACTTCCCACCAGGTGGTTTGGCATTCAGCTTCCCACCCTGGGTCTTGGTACTTTCGTAGGTCCTGACGTCCTCTGCATGGACAATAAGGAAAAGCTGGCACCTAGGAAGTGTCAATGGGTCAGGGGTGAACAGCATTTCTGCTCATATTCTACCGGCCTCAGATACATGGTACTCCTAAAGATTTTGCAGACTGCTTGACCATCATGATTATGCAGAGATGAAACATTGTAGGTTTAGAGCCAACCTATCCTGGGCTCTCCTGGCCCTTTAATAACCATTTGCCTTATTTTTTCTATCTGGCCTAATGTTCTCATGGCCATCACGTACTCCTCTTGGAAAACATCATGAAGCTTAGTGCACTACCTTCCACCGACCAAAAGCTAAGAGTGCTACAAGATAACCTCTGAAGGCTGGGGAAGAGATTTACCCTCCTTGCTGTAACTCACCCATCTGATCTTTCTGCCAATGTAACTTACCAACGTGTTGATTTATAACTTTCTTTTGTCCTGTGACCATAAAAAATTATGTTATCTCTTTTGTAGTGGTGACTTTATTGCATGTTCTCAGGCCATGGTCACCCATATCTGGCTCAGAATATACTGTTTTTTGATTTTTCATAAAGCTGAATTGTTATTTTACACTGTGAATCTAAAATTCAAAAAGTGTTCAATTCTAGAACAACAAAGGAAAGCCCACTAAGATCACTAAGCTGCTGCCATTTTGATCTTTGACAAGTCTGTAATCTAAGCACTATTTATGAGCCGTGGATCATTAATTGAATCATTCATGGAACCTATCAGCCCAATACCTTATTCAGTTTTTCTTGTTCAAAAAATGTTTACAATCACAGTTTGGTATGGAGGAAAACAAGCCAGCAGTGATGGTCTAGTTTGTCCATAGTCATATGGACATGGAAATGGGCTCAAGTCAGAATCTATTAAATAAACAAAGCATTCACTTGACAGAAAGTGTCTTCTGAGGGCAACAGACTCACTTGCTCAATCTGCTGCACACAGATTGAAGCGACCCTAGGGACACATGTTAGTTGAGAGATGCTGAGAAAAAACCAACTACAATCCTGGGGGGTTCTTTGGCAGGGTCTTCATCTCTCTAGATGGCTCTCTTTTTAATGCTGTATCCACAAGGATCCTTTTTCCACAAACGTGGCAGGATGGAAACTTCAGTGACCCGTACTCCGATCTGGGTGACAGACGCTAGACATCAGCGCATTGGGAGAGGACTGTAACAGCAGTCTCTGACACAGAGTGCTCCGTCCTTGTGTTAGATCACCTAGAAGAATGTACTGCAGAAATGAAGCAGGTGGAGAGCTAGGTTGAGGCCTAGCGAAGGTGCAGCTGTGGTCCACTTTCTGGCAGCACCTCATCCAGCACAGTGCTCTTTCTCATACATCCCAATCTTTTTGGGGGGACAGACAGAGAAGAATTGTCTTAGGAGGAAAATTTTATTTTGGGTCAGTTTCAGTAGGTGTCCGTCCATTCACAGGCAGCTAGCAGTGGTGGAAGCACATGGCAGAGGCCCAAGAGGAGGAAAAGAACTTTATGTCATAGCAGATAAGAAGCCAAATCAGCAAGGAAAGATGAGCTGGCATATATCCTTCCAGGTGATGTACCGATGATCAGCCTTTTGTGGGTGAAACCTCATCTCTTTACAGCGCATGGTTCCATTGGTATTCCCCAACATCCAAATGCATGCGGCTTTGGGGGACATTTCACATCCCAACCGTAACAATGATCTGAATTTTCTTCATTTCTTGGATCCCAGGTTCACCCTGTGGCTTATTTGGCCTTAAAAATGTAGTAAGGCAGGGGGAAGAGCCTTGAATTGGGGCCAGGATCTCCTGCTCACTCAAGTACCATGGTTACATTCAAAATTAGTAAGAAGCATGACTGACATACACAGTGAATGCTTACATTTACACTTTTTAACTGCAGTACAGGACTCATTGTCATTATCTCCTTCAAGATACCTCCCCTCATTTTGAGCACAATGACCCCATTGTTCTTGCCACTTTCTGAAGCAGTTCTGGACATCTTCTTTTGTGTTTTTGGTTACAGTAGCACAGCTGCCTTGGTGTCCTGAACCAGTTCAAAATATTTATCCTTCATGGTCATTTTTTCTTTGGGAAAGTGTCCAAAGTCACATGATTCTGGATTTTAATGAATAAAGTGGATAAGGACACACTGCCATGGTTTTATGAGCCTACCTTCCCAATGGATGGCACTTGACATGCTCACCATTCACTATGGTTTTTTTTTTTCTTTTACCACATAAAGACACTCATTTATATATCAGTGATTTGGTGTTTGGCTGCTGGGATTGCGAGAGGTTGATTACAGTGAAATAATTCTTCTGGACCTCATGATATCTACTGCAGCAAAGGACTAAAACACATTCCAAACAAAGCCAAGTAATCGCAGTTACTTCCTTGATCATTAGATACATCTCTTTTAAAAAGTTCACTACCCAGATAATATCTTCAACTTTCTTTGGCAAATTGTCAATATTAACAAGGACCAATTATTTTACAAACTAAAACAGACAAGAAAGTCTGTAGTGACAAAAAATAATTCTTCTATAAAATAAATCAGCAATTAATGTATTCTCAGCCAAATATGAGTGAGTATGATTGGGAAGGAACATTAATTTAGATTACCCTGAATGGCATGTTCCATTGTGGAAGAGGTTACATAAGTTATTTATTGTAACAAACAAAAATCAACGTGTTAATTCTTAATGTGTTATTACAAGATTGATAGGTAGACTGGCTACAGCAATGTAAGGATATTTCCTACGTATATTGCCTATAGGATTCTATAGTGTTGTAAACATAAACAAGCAAGATTAAATTACAATTTTGTTTATCTTATTTAGTTTATATTTTGTTTTGCTTTTGTTTTTGGAGGCAGAGTAGCATAGGTCGGCCTAGAACTTGCTGTGTAGTCCAGGCTGGCTCAAACAAACAACTCTCCTTCCTCAGCCTTCTGAGCACTGGGGTTACATGCATATACCACCATGCCCAGTGTCTTAGTCACTTTTTCATTGCTGTGACTCAATACCCAACACCCACAAACTTAGGAAAGGAAAGGTTAATTTTAACTCACAGTCTCGAAGGTCACAGTCCATTCAGGGGTGGCCGGCAACAATCGAAGTACATGGCAGAGAGAGGTGGACGCAGCTTCCCCGGACAAACAGGAAGACAAGCCCAGGCTAGTTGAGACTAGTCCCCGCCCTCCAGGAAGGCAGGTGCAGCTTATGTATCCTTTCAGGTCTCCACCCACTAACCAGTCCCTCCTGCATCCAGGTGTGGCCACTCCGCACCGTTAATCTTAACTTAATTGCAATCCACCTCTCCAGACCAGACCCCAATCCACCAACATCACATGGTTCCATTAAAATACATGAGACTTTTGGGGACACTCCAGAACCTAACCACAACACCCAACTATTTTTTTGTTTTTAACTGACACTAATTATACCCCTTTATGGGCACAGTGTGGGATTTTTGATACCTGGATGCATTATCTTCTGATCAAATTAGGGTGGTTAGAATAGACATCACTTCAAACATTTATAATCTCTTTATCATAATATGAAAAATCCTCTCTTTTAGCTAGTTTGAAAGATACATTAACTATAATCAACACCCTACTATGTAATAGAAATCCAGAACCTACTTCTATCCAACTGTAACTGTGAACCCCTCTCCATTCTTCCTTCTCCTTTCTCCTCCTGATTCCTGGTAACCACTCTTGTATACTCAACTTCTCCATTCACCTTTTGACGTTCCATATATGAGTGATATTGTGGTTTGGATCTGGAATGTCCTCCAAAAGTCTCATGCATTTGGTTGTTATGGATGTCTATGGAACCAAGTGCTGTTGAGAGATTGGGGCCTAGTCTGGAGAGGCAGATTACAGGCATGTAAATTGGATTATTGGTATGTAGTGAGGGGTTACCATTCCTGGATCCAAGAGGGCTGGTCACTGGAATGAGACCTGGAGGGATATATAAGCTGCTTTCTGCCTTCCCTGCAAGACTAGACTCAACTTGCCTTGACTTGGCTTTCTGTTTATAATGTTGAGAAGCTGCCTCCACCTCTGCCTCTGCCATGTACTTCCACTGCTGCTCGCCACCCCTGAATGGACTGTGACTTTCTGAAACTGTTAGCTAAAATAAGCCTTTCCTCCCCCAAATTTGTGGATGTTGGGTATTGAGTCACAGCAATGAAAAAGAAACTAGAACAAATGAGATCATGTGGTATATATCTGCTCTGTTCCAGGCTTATTTCAGTTAACACAACAATTTAAAGTGGAGAGATTGGGATCTCAGAAAAGGAGACATCTGAGCAAAGAACCCAAGGACACACAAGTGTGCTCAGCACAAAGCCAGAAACCACAGGGAAGTGAGCCATGGGAGAGAGGGAGGGACGGAGGGAGGGCCAGAGCCTTCTGACATGGGGCCCTGGGAGGAGCCTGGTCTCATGAAAATTCCTAGGAGCAACTAGCTGACAGGTAACCGCTTGCAGGGTATGGAAATGCCGCAAATGAAAGTTAATCTAGGAGGAAATAGAGTCAGGAGATACCTCATTTGGTAGCAAAGCCTGAATTGTCACAAGTGGCTGCTTAGACAAGTGAATTTGCATCAGCCAGTGCCTGGGATTTTTGACACTCACCCAGCTTCAAGGACTTAGCTGTGAGGCCAAAGCCCAAGCCAGACTTGCCTGTTACCTTGTAGGGCACTTGGATCCCAAAGAACTACTTAGCTAGTCTGTGCTTCAATATTTTTACTACAGGGTTAAAATAAATCCTTGCTCAGGAAGTCACTGTGGGAATGCAATGGAGAATATTATATAGTCTACTTGGAAAAATTATCCCATATGGTAAGAGTTTAACCATTGTTAGGTATTACTGCTATTTTTTGTTGAGAGTTTTTATCTTCACATAGCAGCAAAATAGCATATTCCTTTATCACTGAAGGGTTCCACAGCCTCACTAGCAATGGAGAGTAGAAAAGGGCAGGATGGAGGGCCAGTATTTCCAGAACAGAGCACAGCCCCTGAGCCCCTGGGCCTGACATCTTTTGTTTAAGGCAAAATGCTAATACAATATTGGATCTTGGAACTTAATACACAGGTAGTCTAGGGAATCTCTACCACCCGTCTTCCTGCCTCTCCCAGGTGCATAGCTTTGGGATGCCATCTGCAACAACCAGGATTCTGATACCAAAGGTAGGTTAAAAAAGAACCAGTATTTATATTACATTTGGATAAAACACATGCCTAATTATTTCTCCTGCCTATCTATTAGTAATTACAAGGGAAGGTTCACATTTGTTATGGACTAAATCTAAAATGTCTTCCAACAGGTGCATGTATTTGGAGGTGATTGGGTCATGGGTGCATTATGCTTGTCAATTGATCGTTGATGATGTCTTGAGCTGTTAGAAGATGGGGCCTGGCTGGAGTTGTTGGGTCAGTGGGCGCACACAAGGTGTGGATGGGTCTATTCTTGTCCCTGGATTCTCCCTTCTCCATTCTCTATGTGACATGTGATAAGCAGATTTCTATCACAACAAGCCATTCTACCATTTTTATTCTTTCTTCCTTTTCTTCCTTCTTTCTTTCCTTTCCTTTCTTTCTTTTTCTCCTTTTTTAGTTTTTCTTTGTGTGTATTTCTAAAGATTAGGGCCAGAGCCTTCACACTTTTTTTAACTATTATTATTATTTTTTTAATTTTGAGACTATGTCTCACTAAATCACTCAGTTACCCCGGCTGCTCTTGAACTTGCCAGCCCGTGTAATTGCAATCCTCCCGCCTAAGCTTTTGTTTTGGTCAACTTCTTTTTGCTGAGACAGAATACCCAACATCCACAATTTAAGAGGGGAAAGATTCATTGTAACTCACAGTTTCAGAGGATCATAGTCCATATATGGGTGGCTGGCATGGTGAGCACACACGGTGAGGTTGTAGGAAAAGAACTCTTCATGGCATGGCTCCTGGCTGTACTCAGAGTGAGTCAGGTTAATCATTTTTAGATACCATTAAAGTTGGTTTTGTAAGTGAGAAAACTTACTGCAAGAATTCTCAATTTTATCAGTTACTTCACACTGTCAGTCTGGTCTTCCCATGAGAAATTAAGAGAAAATAAGACTGTGCTGGAAATCAAAAGATATATCTACAAATAATCTGAAAGCAGAAGCACAAAACGAGGCTTTATTATGATTCTCAGACACAGTCTCCTTGGGTGAAATGCTTTTCATTTTTCTCTCTCCTGCTTTCAGAAGTTTAATGAAAGTAAAGGAGGGGCAGAAACAGAGTGAGAATGCCACTAAACAGAACCTTGAATCTCAGAATTCCCGGGCTGCTAGAATAATGTGGCACCACACGGACTCTCACGATCGTGGAACGTTGACTGACTCGACTCGACTCTTGATTCCACAAAGCCCAAGCTTAAATACACTTCCATACCCACATTAACATACAAGCAATCTAATAGGCTAACAAACTCTCCAGACCCATCACCCCACCTTGGGACTTCCTCTTTAGAACAGTCCCGTGGTTCAACACCTGATCTAAATTTCAAGCAGAACAACAGCTGACTTAAATTCCAGACAGTAAATGCTTCTTCGTGGAAAAGAACGTGGCCAAGGTCTGCAATGCTGTGGCTCTCGGGCCCTGAGGGCCCCAACAGAATAAACTGAGGAATACGATGGTTCCTGCCTCTACCAGCACAATTACAGCTTAAGAACATCACTTGACAATGAGTTGATACACTGGGGATCTCTGAAAATTGGGCTTAGCAATGGGCAATGGTCCTAAGCCAGTGGGAAATACATAGAGTTTTGGGAGAAAGAGAAAATTATGGAATTTAAAAATGATCAAATTTTGTGATGCACTTTGCACACATTAGTAATAGACACCATATTGCATAATGTTTAGCATATCATAGCTTTCTAGAAAGAATTTATATTTTGAATATTTTCTTGTATTGTGAATGAATGAATGAGTAAAAGGTCTGTTTTGCATTCATCCAACATAGCTGACATTGGTCAAAATGTCTTTTGGATAAATAAATATACATCAAGTGCAGGCTCTTCATTCTTGGCGCTTCAACCCTTTAGATGCCACCAAGGAGTCTTGTGTATTCACTTCTCTACCACAGAGAGCTTCTTGCCTACAGAAGCTCAATTTCTGCAGGGTTTGTTCCTTTATTCAAAGAAGAAGGTCAGTAAAGGAGGAACAGGCAGTGGCTTTCAAAGCAGAAATTATGATTTGTGTGTAAGGGGAACAAACGAACAGGAGGATGAGTTCCAAATAGAGGGGCTGTCGTAGATGACTTTAACTTGTGCAGTGAGACTCTGTGCTCAGCACATATTTCTTCCTTCAAAATATGCAATTAGATCCTATCTTTAATCCATTTTCAAAACGTCTGATTGGTAGCAGGGGCAGTGCTGGTGATGAACGTGAAAAGTTTGTGGTTGGAAGATCCTGAGTGCCTGAGACTATTGAAGTGGTTTATCCTGCAAATTTGGGAGATGCCCTAAGAGGATATGGGACATGGTTAGATAACTCCGACGGAAAGCAGAAATTGTACACTAACAAAAACACATTGTTCTTGGAATTTGGAAAGGGATGCTATTCATTCATGCTAGGAAAAATTCTCACTGGTTTTCATGTCTAGGTAAATTCTTGAAGTACAGGTAAATAATGAGTAAGTGAAGAAACACTTCCCAGGCAGGGATATGATGTAGGTAAAGGCACTCACGTTTGGAAGTCACAAAGAGTGGCTGATGTTTAATTCAGTTGGAACTTACACCAGATTGAGAAAGATTAGATAGAAACTAGATTTCTTTTAGGGCTGGAAGAATAGCTTAGCGGTCAAAGCAAGTTCTGAGTACCCAAGTTCAATTCCCCCGGCACAACATAAGCTTAGCATTCGGGAGGCTGAGGCAAGAGGATTGCTGTGAATTCAAGGCCAGTCTGGGCTACATAGAGAGCTCAGAACCAGCCTAGACTACAGAGTGAGACCCTGACTCAAAAAAAAAAAAAAAAAAAAAGGAAAAAAAAAAAAAAAAGAAAGAAAGAAAATAAATTAGAAATTTTAAAACTTATATTGGTGTCAGATTATGGGAAACCTTAAATGTCAAGGTAAAATAATAGATATTTTCTTTTAGTTAAGGAAAACTTATGGTAAAAGAATAGCAGCAATATCAGAAGTACTTTTTTTTTTTTTTTTTTGAGACAAAGCCTTCCTCTGTAGCCCACGCTGGTCTTGAACTCACTATGTAGCCCAGGCTGATCTTGGACTCATTGCAATTCTCCTGCCTCAGCCTCCCAAGTGCTGGGGTTATAGGCATGAGCCACCACACCCAGCTTTTTGTGGTGCTGGGGAACCGAACCCAGGGCCTTGGGCTTGCAAGGCAAGCACTTTAACCACTGTGCCACCCCGTCAGCCCCAGAAGTATAGTCTTAGTAATTAAATAATTGTAGAATATAAAGGAAGGTAAAAAGGAGCTTTTGAAAGTAATCCAACTACACAACAATGTATTTTTGATGAAACAACCACAATAACAAAAACGAAATTACTCATTAATTTTTTGCAACATAGATTCCATCTTAGAGTGAAAGAATTTTAGTATCATTCTGACCTGAAACCTGACTTCCTCTTAGAGAAACTGAGAACGTTTAATATTCCCATTGCAAACCTAGGCTTGCTGGCATTGGGCTTCTGGCTGAAGAGAATCTTAAGTGTACTAATATGAAAATTAATATCATCCCTCTCTTGGTTCTGGCCTAGCAGGGAAGGCCTGATGAGTGTAGCAAAGCAAGATGATACGATTCTAAGACAGGAGTATTGACATTTGTTGTGAATGTAAATGTAAAACGTAAAAAATATTGAATCCAACCATGCATAAAATGAAAAGAAAAATGTATCTATTCAGACACATCAGACGGATGTTGAAGAAGTCAGAATTGAAGTCCTAAGATTCTGAAGAGAATAAGAAGCTTGGAAAGAAAGCCACGCCAAAGAAATAAATGTCACATTTTAATCTAGGTTTTTAAAAACTCATTTGTTGATTCTTAATCAGAGAGGAAAAACAAACAAACAAACAGTTTTGTGCCTTCAGCATCAAAGAGTCCCTAATAATTACCTTTGCATTTTACATGGATTCTCTGAAAGGTATTTTTTAGAACTGAGAACAAGACAAATGTAGACCTAGCATTAAAGTTCTAAAACATGGCCTGGGTGACCATGCCCCTGTTGAAGAGATCTATCCTTTGCCAGCTACTTGCAGCAGATAGGAGAGATCCTTTCATGAAAAGATACCATCCACAACCTCTACAGTTCCCTACTCAGAATTTTTGTCATCTACTTTGACATTTAGCTGGTTCCAAACTGACAGTAGAACCAGAGTCACAGGTAATACAGATTTCAGTGTTCTCAGACATGATCCTTAAAGTAGTTTTAATTGTGATTAAAATAATAATAACGGACAGTTTTAGTTCATTTTCTGCTAATATAACAGAATGCCACAGATTAGGTGACTTACAAGCAATAGCCATTTGTTTTGTTTATAGTTCTAGAGGCTGGGAAATCCAAGATAAATGGCAAGAGCTTACTTACTGCTTCATAATATAATGGAAAGCATCATATGGTGAGAGTTCTCAAGACAGAACTACAAAAAGACAGAAAGAGGAACTGAAAAAAATGGCACTGACCTCTCTCCCCACTCTCTTTTAAAACTAACCCACTCTTACAATAATGGCCTTAATTTTGCATGAAAATCGTGCCCTTGTGGCCTCATCCTCTTTTTTGGCACTCATCCTTCAACACAGTGGTACTGGCGATTCAGGTCCTAACAAATGAATCCAGGAGGACATACTCAAACCATTGCAAATACTAGAAAGTATTGATGGGATGGAAAATTTCACCAAAGAGCTACAGCCTGTCAAAAAGAACAAAACAGTATTTGTAGATCTACGACTAAGAATGTGATATAAATAGAAATTAGAAGCACCAGAAGAAACAAATAGAAAAATAAGAGATAGGTCAAGAGAAAATAGTTGTGCCAAAGCACAAGGCAAGGTCGTTTCAAACTTTGGGAAATCAGGAAGCAAGGCCTAAGAAGTACCAGGACAAAAATCTGAACAGGTCCAATAGCAAAGTTGAGTGCCTAGTGCGTGGCCCCCAAAGGTAGAGTAGAAACAAAGAATAATTGAAGAGATACTAGGTGACAATTTTTTAAATTCATGAATGTCATCAAAACACAGACTCAAGAATTTCTAGAAAGCCGAATCAGGATAAACACAAAGGAACCACACCAGGAAATATCATTGTTAAATTAATGTAAACTAAACAAAGTTTCAACAACCCAAATAAAAAGATCAAAACCAACATACACTCAAAGAAGACTGAGCTCAGACATTTCAACAAAATAATAGAAACCTCAAGACAATAACATCTACCGATGGTGGGACAATTAGATATCCTTATTTTAAACATTTTAATCCTTTACTTGAGCTATACAGAAAATAAACAAAAAATGGGTCAAAGATGTAAATGTAGAGCCCCAAACGATAAAACCTCTAAAAGTGACATCACAATCATAGTACAAACATTTCTTAGATATAACACCAAAAGCAGGATCCACGATAGGGATAATTAATATAGTGGTCCATAACAGAGAGAATTTTCTGTTCTTTACAGGCCGTTATTAAAAACATGATATTATGAGCCACACACGAGGATAAAATATTTACATATCACATATCCTACAAAGGACTTGTATCCAAAATATAGAAAGAATTCTCAACTTTCAATCACATTAAAGACAAACAATCCAATTAAAAAAAACTGGGCCAAGAACTTTGAAAAGACATTTTACTAAAGAGGATATTGGCAAATGAGCATATGAACAGCTGTTGAATAGCAGTAGCCATGATGGGAATGCAAACTGAAAGAATAAAGAGAAACCACCATACCACAATTACAATGGTCAGAGTAAGAAACAGGTGGTGTGGCCACTGAAGAGACTATGTCAACTTGCTCAACTTGAGGACATCAGGAACCACACCTGGGTTAGGTTTTGGGAACCACGCCTAGATTGGGAATTGAGAACCAGCCTGGATAAGACAGTGAGTGATTTGTGGGCCAGCCAATGAGGGAAGAGCACCCACCCAGATGTGGGAGGCCCAACTGGAACTCCAATGGTATAAAAGGAAGGAAAGAAGGACGCTTGTTACAGCGTCTTCCTCTGGGAAAGCTCTCGCCTTTGCAACTGCCTACGGGCTGCAGATCCTCATCACAGATTCGCTCCAGTCTCAACCTGCACCTGTCTGCCCATTGCTGCTCTTCAGTCGCCCATCTTTAGGTTCTAGTCTTCACCATTGTTCCTCGAAGAACTGAGACCTGCAGCAGAGTCTCACCTCACCAACTGTCCTGCAGTCCCAGACGGGAGATCTACTTCATGGCTGAGCAGCCACCTTGGACTATCTGTATCCTTGGATTTGTAAGCTTTCCTAATAGAGCCTTTTTGTTATAAAATCTGTAAATTCTGCCCTTTGAAAGAACCCAAACTAATACAGGTGGCCAGGGCAGGATTCAATATATGGAACCTTCAAAAGTAGCTGGTGGGAGTAGAATCTGCCACAGTCATGCTGGAGAAGGTTTTGTCAATTTCTTGTACATTTAAACATAAACTTATCCTACAGTGAAACAATCCTGCTCCAGGATAGAAAACTGAAAACTTATGTTCACACAAAGTCTGCACATGAGGATTCACGACAGCTTTATTTGTAATATTTGAAAATTGGAAGCTCTCCAAATGTCTATCAATGAATAGACGGATAAGCAGGTTGAAACATGTCAATCTAAGGAGATATTACCCACAAATGTTAGACCAGCTGACCCATCTGCTTGGACTCAGAGTGAAAGACATCAGTTTGAAAAGGTTACACAATGACCAAGTCCATTTAGATGACATTATTGAACAGGTAAAATTTTGATGTGGTGAGCTAACCGTCCACATTCCCTACAGAGGAACGTGATGAAGAATTTAAAACTTCTTGCCAAAGAGCACGCAAACCATGAGACAGCAGAGCCATAACTTTAAAGTGCTGACAGCAAAAGCTGTCAAACTAGAGTTCTGTGTGCTACAAAAATATTTCAGAAATGAAGAAATCAGTTAAGACAAAAAAAATTGAGAGAATTCAATACATGCTTGTAATCTCAGCTACTCAGAAGGCCAAAAGATGAGGATAGCAATTTCAAAGTCAGCCTGGGCAAGTTAGAAGATCTTGTCTCAAAATTAAATATGCAAAGGGCTGGGGATGCAGCCCAGTGACAGAACACCCATGAATTAGACTATTACCCAGAGGTAAATATTCAGTATTGGAAAGGGGTAGCAGACCTTCTCTCTAAGGAAATTGAAGGAAAATTTTCAGGCAGAAATAATATATTATCAGAGGTTAGAGGAATGGCACATTGGTTAGAGCCCTTACCTAGAAAGCACAAAGCCCTGAGCTCCATTTTCCAGTGCAACACAAGCTGGGCATGGTGGCACACACCCGTGATCTCTGCACTTGGAAGGCTAAAGCAGGAGGACTACTGTGAGTTCCAGGCCTGTGGGTTACATAGTGAGTTCGGGATCAGCCTGAACTACACAGTGAGTGCAGGACCAGCCTGGACTGCCTGTCTCAAGAAAAAGAAGGAGGAGGAAGAGGAGAAGGAGGAGAAGGAGAAGAAAGAAATTAAACCAAGTGTTAGAATGATTAAATTGACTTAGCCATGTTGTCTTTGGATTTGTGATTGATGAAAGTCAGCTTTATTTTCATGTTCTGGCTACAAATACATAAAAAGCAACAAGAATCCCACTCATTAGAGCACAAGAAATACTATCAGATAGGAAGAAAGAAATCTAATAACAAGTGTATATGAGACACAAATACAATCAAAATGTGATATGTGTATGCACCAATTCCTCAAGCTGAGTGTAATTATTATGTATCACAAATACATATTAATAAAAGTAATTTTTGAGAAAAAAGGAAAACTACAAAACTGTTGAGAGATACTTTTTAAGGTAACAACACACCACAATTATTGATTATAAAATTCAGTATGGAAATAATACCAGTTCTCCCAATATCTATACAACAAATGTAAACACAGGAATCCTAATGTTTTTCTTTTGTAGGAATGGGCTAAACTTCATTCAAAAATGCAAAAGTTCAAGAATACCCAAGATGACACTGAGCAACAAGGTAGGAAAGCTTTGCTCCAACACACACTCCCTTTTCTTCTGGACACAGAAAGACAAGTGGAGTGTGTTCTCTCTATTACATGGAAGCCAAAACCTGTCAGACTGAAAGCAGAAACACTGCTTCCTACAGACAGGGATGAGGGGGCAGTGGCTGGGGAAAGGTGGGTGGCTTTGTGTACATGTATGAAATATCACAGTTAACCCTGTTACTATGTACAAGTAATTAATGTATGTTAATGAAAAATAAAAGGAACGAGGCAAGAATATGCATGCACAAAATGTCACCTGTGGAGGGTGACGGAGAGAAATGGGGGAAAGTGGAGTCTGGGATCCTGGCATCTTTCTGAAGCTGCCGTGGTGACTGTTTTATTTGTCGTTACTGAGAAAGAGGACACTAATATGGTCAATTCTCTGTTATTTATGAAGACAATTCCTAACAGATATAAAATTTAATTTTTCCATTAAATTTCTTTGGTTATTTATGAATCCATACACACACACACACACCCCGATCTGTTCATTCCACTCCTGGCTAACAGCACCAATCAGATGCTAATGAAATACTCTAATGGTTGGAACATGACTCCACTTTTACCCTTTGTTATTCGTGTGGCCTCCGGCAGGTCTCACTGATGTAGCTCAGTTTCGCTACTCAGAATTAGGAGTCTAACAGGCATTACCTCGCAGGTAACCAAGTAAGTCAGTATCAAGAAGGGAGCTGGAGCCCTGTGGTCTTCCATCTGCCCCTGCAAGATATACAAAGGCAGAGAGTTTTGTAGCATTTGCTATTGCTTAGTACACAATAAGTACTCTATGCACACATCCTTTTGATTGGATGGATAAGTAATGCGGTACATCTAGGCACAGAGTAAGCTTGACACAAATATCTGCCTGGCTGGTATGCGTAGGGAGTGCAGTAGCATACATGGAATACTTAAAATAGGCTGAAAGCCAGATCAGATGGCGCAAGCCTGTAATCGTAGCACTCTGGAGGCTGAGGCAGGAGAACCACAATTTTGAGCCCAGCCTCAGCAACTGTGTAACTTAGCAAGACCCTGTCTTGAAATTAAAAACAAAAAATGATCTGAGGGTGTAGCTCAGTGTGAAGGCCCTTGGCTCTATCTACAGTACAAAAAAAAGAAAAAAGAAAAAAAAAGAAAAAAAAAGAAAAAAAAAGAAAAGAAAGAAAAAAAAAATAAAAAAAATTGGGTCATCATTTGTTTCCTTCCCTGAGAAATACTGTGGGATAGTTTTGTGCACACGGCTGCCATCAGTTTTATGGTAGGATAATAACTAAGGTCGTGAAGCTGGGACAGAAATGACTTTTGCCAAAATTGGATAGATGTTATCTACTTGCAGAGGCATCAGAAATTATAGTTGTGTTTCATCCTATATTATTTAATGAGCCTCTCTGTTTATCTACATTTTTTGAGAAAGGAGGCTCAGCACAGGAGATAAATGACACCTGGGACTGTTCATTATGTTTTTCATACTGGGACATAGTGTGGGCCTCAGAGCCGCTCACACAGAGACTCTGCATATGGATTGTTAGACACAGCCTTAGCTGGACTGGCACTCCAACACAAAACATAAACAGAGGTTGGGGATGCCGGAATAGCTCAGCAGTTAAAGCACTTGCCTAGCAAGCCCCAGGTCCTGAGTTTGGTTCCTCAGCACCATATAAGCTGGGTATGATGGCTCATGCCTGTAATCCCAGCACTTGAGAGGCTGATACAGGAGAATTGCTGGGAGTTTGAGGCCAGCCTGGGCCAGCCTAGTGAGTTCAGGACCAGCCAGGATTACAGAGCAAGACCCTGTCTCAAAAATAAAACAAAACAAAACAAACAAAAAAAGCATACCTGTAATCCCAGCACTCAGGAGGTTGAGACAAGAGGGTTGCCGTGAGTCCAAGGCCAGCCTGGGCTCCATAGGGAATTCAGAAACAGCCTGGGCTGCAGAGTGAGACCCCCCCCCCATATATATACATATATATATATATATATATATATATATATATATATATGTATGTATATAATACACACATACACACACATATACACACACATATGTATACAATGTGCAGAGGTTGCGTGTAGGTTAGAGATGGTAGAAAAATCCTCTCCTGGTGAGAACAAGGCCGACAGGCACATCATCCACCCATTTGAAGAGACTATCAGTGTGCTGATGAGCTAGGACGGTGGTCCCTCCCAGGGACCGGTTTAATTGAACACTATTCTCCCAAGGACAGACGGGGGTGGTGACTGTGGGTGAGCACGTGCTGTGCAGCAGTTTGGAGAGCGGCTTTGACATGGCTAGTAGCAGCGGGAGGGAAGCAGGGAGTGGTCGCACCAGCAGGGCCATCGACCCTAACAGGAGCGTGGGGACAGGAGGCAGAGCTTCACTCGCTGCTTGCCTCCTGCTCTCTGCTCATTTGTCCGGCCAACCACCCTCCACGGCCATGGAGGCTGTCCCTAGGGAGATGATCAAAGCTTCTTTCTTTTTTCCTCCACGAATAAATCTCAGAAAATCAGAGTTTAATATCCATTTGACTTTTAATTCCTAAATCTTCTTAAAGACTCCAGCATTAAAAAATAAAAGAATTTTATGTATGACTACTGTATATATATTATTCAGTTGTGAAGATCTTTAGGCAAAAAAAACCAGTCTCCATTTTCAAAGATAACAACCCTCTTTATCCTTGAGATCTGATTCTGAAAGCGCATACATGGAGTTACCCTGGAAGAAGTGGCTGTGCAGGTCACAGACATGCTCTAGGTGTGGTGGATTCATCCACCCAGGTGTCGCCCTTCTGGGCATAGAGCTGCCACATGTGCCAGCCACTGTGTTGGGGATCCTTCCAGGAGAAAGGCATGGCTGTTGATCTCAGGTTTTTCGTATAGTCAAGTGTCTTTCCATTCTCACACTCATTAAAAAAAAAAGAGAGAGAAAATATTCTCCAAAGATGATGAATTAAACATAAGCAAGAAGCACTGTAATGTAACAGATCCATGTCCTGGCAGGAGTATGAGCAGGAGAAAGTTGAGGTACAGTGTCAGAAATGAAAAAAGAGAAGTATGTGTACTTTGGTTTGAAATATAGAGCAGTGGTTACAAGGGATTACAGCAGCAGTTAATGATAGTTCATTCGTATTGGGCAAATGTTCTTTTCTGTTCTTTTATTATTTTATTTTATTTTATTTTTGCAGTGTTAGGAATTGAACCCAGGTTCTTCACACTGAGCTACCTTCTTAGCCCATTTCTTTTATTTTTGATTTCAAGACTAAGTCTAAGTTGCTGAGTTACGCAGGCTGGGCTCCAGCTTGCGATCTACAGACCTGCGCCACTAGGCCTGGCTGAGCAAAGGCTCTTGCGCAATCGGCTTGCTGTTTTCGTAGCTCACACAGCAAGCTGCAGCTTGGGAAGTGTTTGCCAAAGTCTTTGATATAAGCTTTGCGTTTAGGAGCCTTCCAGAGACCCTCATAAGAGCTCTCAGCACAGCCACATGCATGAAGGCCCCCTCCCCTGGTGGCCTTCCCATCTTTCCTGGGCAGGGTTTGAGAGAATGGCTCCCTTTTGATTCTGACAACTTTCACACCACCCTTCCTAGAGGTCTTCCTGAGGACAATCCCTGGGGGCAGGATTGGAAAACTCAGACACGCAGGGCCCGCCTGTCCGTCTGCGTGTGTAGACATGGGCTACCCGTGGCTTCTGTAGGGCTACTGCCTTTGTTTTCTTGGTCATCTGTGAGCAGTGAGTGCAGGGCTGATGTGGCTTCCCTCTGGACCACATGAGGCCCTGACTGTGGGGTTGGGAAGGGTGATTTCAGAAGATGCCAGGGGTCAATCATCATTGCCTAGTGGAGGGCACCTTTGGTCCCCCCGAATCAGAGCTGACAGGCAATAAGGAATGATGCAAATACACAGGTGTTGCATGCTTGCATAAAATGTACTCGAGTGCTAGGTATGAAATGGGTTTTCATATTTACTTTTCCAGAATCCATGGTGTTTTATTCGCCTTGTGAAGCTACCTCTTTCGCGAAGATGTTCGGAGGTGCCACAAACATCTTCCGTACAGCGTAGCTTTCCCCTTTTTCACCCATTTGTAAGTCAGCCGGGCTTGAGCATTCTCACAGCACTGGCGGCAGGCTGCGGTGCCGCTCCACAGGAAGGGAAGCTCTGGGTGCCTGGGGACCCGGAAGCAGCACAGCAGAGTGACAGGAGGCCTCCTCCATCCTTACTTCCCTTGCTGCGTGGGCCTGGCCAGCTGCACTGCACCGTCCTCTGAACTGGCTCCTGCTCTCTGAGGCCAGCGACCTTTCTACCTGATGCACTGAGATGCCGTCCCCTGGTACGAAGCAGCTGTACTAGTAGAGTTGTCCAGCACTTTGCAGGAACCGCCACAATTACCAAAATCTGTGGGTGCTCAAGTCACTTTTACAACATGGTGCAATATTTACCTAGAACCTATGAATTTCCTTATGTACACTTTGAGCTATCTCTGGGTGACTTGTAATATTGAGTACAAGGTACACGTTTTATGAATAGCCGCTACATGTTTGGTTTAGGGAACAATGACGTGAGAAAGTCTGCACGCATTCCACACAGAAGCAGCCCTGAGGCCGGCCAAGCTCGAACACAGTGCTGGGAATATGAGCGCTGAGGCAGGAGGACTCCAAGTGCCTGCCCAGGCTCAGCAATACAGGCCTGTGCCACCAGGCCCAGCTTTGCGCGGTACTGAGCCCAGCGCCTTGCACTTGCAAGGAAAGTACTTTAACTGCTATGCCATTCCTCCAGCCCAACCCCAACCCTTTTCACTACTTCTACAGGCATCTAGGAAAAGCATTTTTAAAAGAAAAAACTACTTGTGCTTACCGTGTTATGTATTATTCAGTTTTCCCACACATGGTGTTTTCTGTCTCTTCAGTTCCTTCCTGTAACTTATAAATTATTATCTATATTCTTCACCTGTTTTTGGCCAGGCAATAGCAGGGACCACATGGCAACATGACACAGTCTTGTGAGGGAAATAAATAGCAAAATGTAATTTTAAGCAAGTGGCTCCGATTGAAGGGAAAGGCCTATGATGAGAACTTAGGGGCTGCAGGAATGGCACTGCGGTTCCAGCGCTTGCCTTCCAAGAGCAAGGCCCTGATTCCCCAGCACCACATTAAAGTTGGGCATGTTGGTGCATGTTTGTAATCCCAGAACTCAGGAGGCTGAGGTATGAGGATTGCTGTGAGTCCAAAGCCTGTCTGGGCTACAAAATGAGTTCAGGACCAGCCTGGGCTACAGAGCAAGATCCTGTCTCAAAAACCAAACCAAACCAAACCAAACCAAACCAAACCAAACCAAACCAAACCAAAACCTTAGACCAGAGCAGGCACCTGGGAGGATCACAGGACTCACCCCTAGATTTAATTCGAGACCTGAGTTGTAAAGAAAAAGAAAGAGGGTCTCATAAGGGGCTGGGGGGCTGGGTGGGGTTATGGGAATAATTAACGCTGATTAATGCACTAACTCACCACCCCAGCGACATGCTGACCCCTGTGAGCAGGAGGCCTCCAGCCTCACTCCTGACACCGCACAGCCCCACTGGATCCTCCCTGCTGGGACCCCCTCAGGCTTTGTGAGCAAAACAACTTCAGACACCAAACAGGCCTATCATATGAATTCTGATATTTGTATGTTCTTTGAGCACTCAGAGAATTCTAAAGATCATTATCAGGGCCTGGAACTTTAGAAGTTTACAGAAGTCATTAAATCTATCATATAAAATAATGATTTCAATTGCTGCTAAATTGGAGGCAACATGTGTGGAAATGTCTGGTGGAATTTAATTGAATCGGTCTTTTTATTTCTGTTGACTGTTACACAGCTACCACGAGATTAAACAATTGGAGATGATTTTGAATTGGCAAGAACAGTGCTTCTCATATTCGGATGGACCTGCAAACACAGGTTTATTTCCACAGATCTGAGACAGGTGTTGTTGCAGCTGCTGGCTCACTAGGTTCACGTGTGTGCTTTTTAGGTACAAGCATTTCTGGTACTGCTTCTTGACACCTGCACTCACCCTTTAATTCACCCTTTAATTTTAGTCACTATTGTGGTTTGGCTCTGGAATGTCTCCAAAAGTCTCATGTATTTAGATATTATGGATTGTCTATGGAACCATGTGCTGTTGGTAGATTGGGCCTAGTCTGGAGGGGTGGATTACAGGTGTGTAAGTTAGGATTAACCGTGTGTAGTGGCCATACCTTCCACACCTGGATCCAGGAGGGGTTAATCACTGAGTTGAGACCTGGAAGGATATATAAGCTACTTTCTGCCTTCCTTGAGGACTAGTCTCAACTAGTCTCACTTGCCTTTCTGTTTGTGATGTCATGAGAAGCTGCCTCCACCTCTGTCTCTGTCATGTACTTCCATTGCTGCCAGCCGCCCCTGAATGGACTGTGACCTTCTGAAACTGTGAGCTAAAATAAACCTTTCCTCCCATAAATTTGTGCATGTCGGGTATTCAGTCACAGCATGAACAAGTAACTGAGACAGCCATAGAAAAGACTGCCATTCACCAATATCCATCTACCCTTCTCCCAGCATGCAGCTGGATATTTCCCAGCTTCCTCTTGAGTCAACTGGGAGTGACCAGGCTCTCAATTGTGGCTAATGGAGTGTGCGTCATTTTTAAGACTCACCCAGAAACCTATTTTCCACGAAGCGCTTTGTTCTTTTTCCTAGCCATTGGATGCATGGTAAGAGATTTGGAGATCCTCCCAGGAGGACACACTTGAATCTGTACAGCAGGTGGATCTGGGTCCCTCTGACCTGTTCAGTGAGAAAGGTAGGATTATTTTCAGCACCTGAGATTTCAGAGTCCACTTGTCATATCAGTGTGCCTTGGTATATGCAGAATCTGAAGCTAGACTGCTTAATTCTAGGACCATATTTATTACAGAGAAGCCTTGTGACAGCAGTCTAATCTCAAAATGCTTAGCAACCTTAAATGTATACCTAATTAATTGATAGATTTGTACCTATTTCTTTTCCCATTTTGAAGGGAGCAACTAAGGAAGTTTTGTTAGAACTCACATCTCCCTTGGGTTTCACTTCTACTCTTCTTTTCAATTTAATTGAATATTTCATAATTGCGTACTTTTAAATATTACACAAGACTTAGTAAATTGGAATCTCAGGAGAAAGGACTTAGTCACCAAATGTGAGAGCTCTGGGAGTCACGTTGATGAATAAGCCAGGTTTGGAAATACGAATTGGATAAAATGTGCTTTGTCACGAAAGGGGACGGTGGATTGGACATGATTTTCTTTTAAATGTTTCCATTCTTAAAAGAGATTTTTTTTTAATGGAAAATGTTTCTTTTCAGCCTTGCATTTTCTCACTTATTGGTTTATTCAATTATTTTCTCTCTTAGGCTAAAAATACATAGACATTAAAGTCTTTTAAGACTTTGCTTTCCATTACCAGGTGAGCTGTAATTTTTTACACCTTGTTCTAAAAATGTCAGATACTACTTTTTGTTGTATTTTGTCTCTTGATGTAAACTGAGGATCAGGCAATCCTGGGTAAGCAAAGATAGCTGGTCACTTTCCTTCTGTGACCTTAGCTTTGGTTCATGTTTAAAAATGTCTATATCAAAGAAAAAGAGAACAGGACTGGGGGTGTATGTAGCTTAGTGATTACAGTGATTGCCTAGAAACTGAGAGTTCCTGGGTTCAACTCCCCAGTATTACATAACAGTTGGTCATGGTGGCACAGCACTTAGGAGGCTGTGACAGGAGGTTTGCTATGAGTACATAGTGTATTTAGGACCAGTCTGGACTACAGAGAGAGACAAAACACAAAACAAGTGCTAGGCACTTCCTCAACAAATTGGTAATAATAAAAGAGAGAACCTTTGCCCAAGGAATCAGAATCAGACAATTAACATTAATTAATTAGGGACTTTGAAGCAGAGTACACCAAATAAGATACCTATATAACTGTAATCAAATATTTTCTGTTTTACTTTTGGTTGTCCTATGGAAGCTTTCTCTTCATT
Organism: Ctenodactylus gundi; assembly: GCA_004027205.1. NCBI lineage: Eukaryota > Metazoa > Chordata > Mammalia > Rodentia > Ctenodactylidae > Ctenodactylus > Ctenodactylus gundi. Next base: position 57,495 of record PVKB01005237.1, read on the forward strand.
TTGTTGGTGAAGTTCCCAAACCAATCTGCTTTGGAGTTGCTTGACTCATGTATTGCTATTTGCGCATTAAAAAAAAAAAAAAAAAAAAAAAAAAAAACCTGTTTAAAATGTTGTGGTATTTAGTTTACTTTTGTAACAGGAGCATGCAGTTGGCTGGTGACACCCACATTTGCGACTGTACTGTTTCCTGCCTCTCAGTGGATAAGGCAGGATGAGGGGATATAAGCTTTATTTCAACTGTAGGTGATGCAGCTGAGGAACGTAAACGGGACAGATGAGATTAAAGGCAAGTGACCAGAAGCCCGACAGCCTTCTTTTTGATAAATAAGCCTTTGATAGCCTCGGAACAGCTCTGACGTTTATTTTGCTTATAATTTCTATGCCCTTGGACCTGAGTGGATTCCAGGTAGCATTATCAGAAAGTACGACAAACCAATGAGAGTTGGAATGTATTGAATCATACATCGATTGGTATTTAAACCTTCACTACCAGCAAAGGCCATTAATATTTTTTATGAGAACACCTGAAATGCTGGTTTAACTGTCCTGAAAAGTGAACAGCGTTCTGTGTTTTGCTGCGGCAATGATAAAGCACTCTGCAAATACGCACCCTGCTGTGGAGGGAGGACCGGCACATGCTTACCTGGAATACTTAACCGATCCAAGCTCAAGGATGCTCGTGCAATGACTGGCAGCAGGTACAGGGCTAGTATCCCGAGGGGAGGAGTGGCACTGCTTCCCACACATAGAGTAAATAATGTTTGGATTTCTCCTCAGTCCTAAGGACTTGCATGGTCATTGAATCCACTTTCTCTGATTGTCAAATCATGTCACCTAGGTCTATTCTTGGTTTTCATAATTCCTGCCAAAATTGGGGGTCCCATGTCTATGGTGGCATTTACCCCAGTAACTCAGCCTGCCTGAAGCCTTCCTTGGTGGTCACTGAGGTTGTGTTACTAACAGCATTCCCTGGCTGTAGGTAGGAGAAACATCCCTAAACACTCCTGCTGTGGATCGATGGCAGATGAAGTGTTTACACATGATCAATCTACTCCCACACCCCCACCTTCCAAAACTTGGATGTTTACATTACATTAAGAAAATGTTAAATCTCTTTGTAGCTCTGCAAATGCAGTTTCAATAATTCCAATTTTACTTGAGTAACTGTTAATCATTAACTTTGCAGACAAATCCCCAGTTTTTTATTCCTTTACATATAAACACAGTTATACCAGCTCTAAAGATGATCCTTTCTTCCTCCAACACCCTTATAATAAATTACCACGCATATTAAAATATCCTACAATTGCTTGAGCACCTGCTGCTTTCCTAGGAAGCAGATCATTTGGGGTGCTCCTAGGCTGTACTTAGAAGAGACTTTGCTTTGAGCCTGAGGCAACAAGTGTTTGGTGCCATTAATGAGAATAGTGTCCCTTGGGAAGCTGTTGCCCCTGGGAAAGGCGTTGAAGGATTCTCCAAAAATGGAAAGCACATTTGGCAAAGGGAAGAGTCCCGTTTCTCCTTGCTACTTTGTGAATTTTCTCCTTCAGCTGGATTTGTAACCTGTACAATTAGGCCCTAGGCATGGCCTGGAGTCACGGCCACTTCATCGCTATGCAGGAGGAATGGCCTGCGTAGGTACAATTCACGAAGCAGGTAACTAGCAACAGAATATCCTATACGTTATCAACGCTTTTTTTTTTTTTTTTAATTTTTCCTGAGGATGTAACTCCCAGCTCGGCCTTAGAAGCAGGCAAAGATGGCGGGCCACACCTCACAATCTTCACATTTTCCATCTTCTGGAACGCAGCCCTCATCCGAGGGTGTTGTGCTGAATCACAAAGGGCCAGCTCTCCAACGTGGAGGTTTGTTCTGTGTTTGTTTTGTTTAGTACAATGCGTCCTGTTCAAATAGGAGGAGATCTGGTACCTGGGACTCTGTAATGTCTGCAGCCTGTGGGTCCCTGTGCGCTAGGCCTGAGTTTGTGAAGACATGCCGTTCTTCCTTCTGGTGTGCCTCACCTCCAAGGGAGCCACGCTTGGTTAGCAGCTGAGGGTCGCTGATGGTGTCGGGGTGGGACCTGACCTTAGCCGTTTAATTCACTCCCGCCCTGCTGGTAAGGCCTTGGCTTGGCTGGGCTGACTGGGTGGGAGGCGCGTTGGGGGCACTGTTGATGGGATTTGACAGGAGTGGAGCTGTGAGCTTTCCTTGGAAGCAGGCCTTTTGCAACCTTTCTGCCAGACTCTCCCTTGCTCCCCATCCTGCCCCTCAGATCGGGACTCTGCCCTTGGGTGGGGCTCTTAGAAAGGAGCACCAGAGGGAAGGAGCTGGTGTCCCACCGCAACCTGCAGGACTCCCCCGTGGGACCCTCCCAGGCGCCCCCGAAGCAGAAAGCTGAACATGCTCCGCATGTCTGACAACAGGTGCATTTATTAGTATTAGAAGTACAAACGTAGGAATCCAAATACAAATACAGAGGGCTGCCCGGCCTCGAGGCCCAGCTGGCTCCGGCCAGGCGCGACCCCGAGGGCGCGGCGGGACGGGACGGGACGCGCGAAGCAGGGCGCGGCGCCGCCCGTGTCGCCAAGGCACGTGGGGCGCAAGGGCGCCCTCGTTTCTCTAGGACACCACGAGCTGCACGGATAGCGGGGAGTCAGGCGTCCTCTGCGGAGGGGAGGAGGGCGGCAGGACTTTGGAACCGCGTGAGACGGCCCGGACACCCGGAGCCAGGCCCTGCGAACCCTAGCAGCACGACAAAGGAACAGGGGCTGTTGCAGGCCACTTGGTGAGGATGGGACCTTGTTCGGCCTCCGAGCGCTGGCTCAGCTAGTGCCAACGGCTACCACAACCTGTGCCCAGAGATGATTCCCGAACTCGGGAGCCCCCCCACGCTCCTCTCATCCAGACAGTGGCCTCGAAGGCCGAAAGGATCCCATCTAAATACAGTTCAGCCTTGTCTCTCCGCCACCCCTTAGTGCCCCAGCATCTCCCAGGACCCCTAAAGGCCCTGCAGGCGCACTGAGGCCATTGCTACCTCCAGCCTCCACCTGATCCCTCCCTCTGTTACCTGTGAACGCAGCTTCCTAAGTTATCCCGGTGAGGGCGCCTGCCCCCTAAGTCTTGAGAACTACTTTTAGCTGATTGGAGGAACTCGTCCAGATGCACAAATGACCCAGGGACGGCTCAGATGTGTACCCAGGTAGAACAGTGATGCTGAGTGCTCCGGAAACGCGGGAGCCTTGCTTGGATTCCAAACTGACTTCTGATCAGGTATTTAAACTTCATTTTTAAAAAAGAAAGAATGTGACCTTAAGTTTCTGAAAATGTAGTCACCTTCTCTGTCTCTTTCCCTTTCCCTCTCTCCCTCTCCCTTTTTTCTTCCTCCCTTGAGCAGAGGCTCAGTAAACTAATATGCTATCACTAGGAAACTGTGTTCCTTTCTACTTGTGTCAACTAAATTTAGGGTGCTGGGTAGAGTAATACACACATTAATAAGTTCTCCGGATTTACCACTGCACATACATACACAAATACACACGTCACGGCATGTAAACACAAGATGGCTCCTTGCTCCAAGCAAGATACAGATCCAATGCCTGAAAGTTGTTACTCTCCTAAAATCTTTCATGGATAACACACTCATGAAAAAAATGAACCTTTTGCTCAGCCTGGAGCTCGTTGTAAAGAAAAAATATGTAGCTGTACAAACATAGTAGCGTGTAAACATTTTTCACTAGCACAGATTAGCCATTTTGAAAATCTTGAGTGGTTGAAAGCATCTTTTAGAATGTTTAAATAGTTATTCTAAATTGAGATAGTAGAAAACACTATGAACTTCACCAGTATATATTTTCCAGTGTCTAATTCTATTCAAAGCAAAAATGTCAAAGATAAATTACCGGAAACTAAAGCCTAAAACCAAACAACAGGAAAAGACGCATAATGATTTTAACAGAATTTGCAGTTTCCAAAGATGCAACCATTTTAGGGAAAAGAGATCGTTCTTAGCCAATTAAAATGTTACCTTTAAGAAAAGGACTTCAAAAGCTAATGAGGTTACATGAAAGAATAAAAGCTACTAAGAAATAAAAATTGGGTGGAATGTAATGATTTCAAAAATTCTGCTCAAAGCAGGGTAGACAGGACTTCAGATTAAAAAGCAGAAGCAAAATGTTTTAGGTAAGTACAGTTTTGTACTGTGGCGTTTTGAATATCTAAACTTAAAAAACCATTTCAATTTTTTTCTTGAATACTTTGTTGTAGCTTGGAAAAGTCATTGAAATTTTGTGTTAGGCTAATAGCGAAGAGCTAAGAAGGGACATGGGAACCTATGAAGAGGGCGGAGGCGCTGATGTAGCTTAATTTACTTCCTTAGAAGTCTACCATATCTGACTGATAATTTGAAATTTAATGTGCATTTTTCGCCCTATTGTTTATCTTTTAATGACACTGAAAATCAGTTAATCTTCCCACACCACCCTAGAAATGCTACGACCCAATCACTGTTAGTAGGCCAGCTGATGACTTACTGACTTACTGGGATTGACAGAGCTGGGGTGGGGGGGACGCGGTGCTTGAGTCGGGGGGTATTTCACTCCTTGATAAAATTGACCAAAACATCCTTCCTGTTCCAAGCATGGATAATTCTTGGCAAAATTTTGTTGTAGTCTAAACAAAACCTTTTGTTCCTGAAACTCAGAATCTGACAGGGAGTGACTTAAACATCTGACTTAAGATATTTACAGTAAATCTTTTGCAAATCCAAAGTCAAATGCTGTCCTTTCCAACAGAGCTCCCTGGACTACGGAACAAGTTTCCACATCCAAGAGCTTTGAGCAGGCAGAGGCTGTACCTCCTAATAACTAAGGGGTATTGTTAGTCAAGGGGTAAAAGTGTGAGGATCCAGGCACCCTGGGAGACCCTCATCAGCCTGCGCAGGAACAACTTGCCTGTGGATTCAAACTTTCACATTGAAAACTTGGGCTAACTTAAGCAGAAATGAGATCCTGTGGGCCCTCTTTGCTCCTTGGCTTATTTGTAAATGACTGCCTACCTACCCTGACAATTGCAGTGACATTAGGGCTCAAAAAATATTTTCCCACAGGACATTTGGAAGGCCACTTTGCAAACTGCTGGGAGCCGGAAAATTTTTTTTTTTGATGGTAAGTGGGAACTTTAACACTCTTGTGAAAAAATGGTTAATGGCAATATTGTCATTTTGAGAAATCTGGTGCCTTGGGAAGTGACATGATCATATTACGGGCATCTAATCTAAGACATACATGTCTAAGAAAATACAAGTTAGACTTGCCTTCACTAGGTTGGTACATCATGTGCTGGAGCAATGGGGCGGGGGGGACTGCACGTAAGGCTGTCACGGGAAGTGTAAACATCGTCTTCCCCCAGAATCTGCAGGTGACTGCTCCTAGGGGCCCTGTGGATAATAAAACCCATGAATACTCATGCCCTTTAAGTAAAACAGTGTGGTGTTTGTGTAGAGCCAGCACACCTCCTTCCATATACTGTAATGTACCTGGATGACTAACAGTTTCTACAATGTAAACGTAATGTAAGTAGTCATCTAGGTTACACTGGCAGAGAAAAAAGGTCTCTCCATGGCTAGTACTTGTGAGGTTTTTTAAAAAAAGAAAACGAAAAATTCCCCATTCTTATGGTTCAAATCACAGATCCAGAAGTTGTGGGTATGGGGAGTAGACTACTTTGCTGGGAAAAATAAAGAAGAAAGTTTGAATGTCCTGAAAAGAGCAAAGTAGAGCAGTAACCTTTCACTCTAGGGGATTTCCTTATTGAAAAATGAATGCCCCCCCAACCGGATCTATTTATTTATTTATTGATTGATGATTGATTGATTGAGACAGGGTCTTGCTCAGTAGCCCAGGCAAAATTTAAACTGCTCAGCAGACTTAGAGGGGCCCCCCTTTGCTGTACAGATGGTTGTTACCTTGACATTGTACAGCCTGCTCACAGAGCTGGGGAGATGTTGAATTGTGTTTAAAAATGTGTACAATGAAGCGGTGACAGTAGGCGCCTATCTGCACAGATCACGCAGGGCAACTTACATTTGCTCCAGTTGCCTAGGCACTGTATTCAAGCAGTGCCGATTCTGAGTGGTGTGTGCGTGAGGCTGAGTATGTGTTTTGTCTGTCTAATTATTTTCTAGCTCACGCACCTACAGTACAACGTAATCTGAAAAACACACTTGCTGAACTCAAAGCACAGAACACTTATTAGTGACTGAGAGTTCAGCCAATTTTTAAAAAATGAATTCATTTAACTGGCCTAAGATTGGGCTTTCTTTTCTTTTCTTCTCTCTCTCTCTCTCGCTCTCTCTCTCTCTCTCTCTCTCTCTCTCTCTCTCTCTCTCTCTCTCTCTTTTGAGACACATTCTCACTCCATAGCTCTCAAGCAGGGCCCTAAAGTCACTATGGAGCCTAGGCTAGCCTTGGACTCATGGTGATCCTAGTGCCTCAGCTTCCTAAGTGCTGGGATTAAAGGTGTATACCACCACACCCAGCATCATGTAGTGCTGGGAAATCAACTCAGAGCCTTGTGCTTACAAGGCAAGTGCTTTAACCACTGTACCAGTCCTCCAACCTAGACCGGGCTTTTATGTAAACAGATTAATGAGTATAACTGACAACATTAGAAACCAAAGCATCATTCAACTAGATTCTGGGCCCGGGAGGGTTCAGGCTTATAATTCCAGCACTCTGGAAGGCTGAGACAGGAAGACTGCACAGTCTGAGCAATTTAGTGATTTAACAAAACCCTGTCTCTAAATCAAAAATTAAAAAGTGGGCTTGGGTTATAGCTAAGTGGGAAAGCTCTGGGTAGTAACCCCCCACCCCCACTAAAGGAAGAAAATAAATTAAAAGGATCATTCTCCCTTTTGATTTTAATAGAACTAGTCTCAGTTTTTGCTTGGAATTGGTAGCTTGAAATCAGAAGAAAATTTAAATAGTGTGGAAATGCCCTAATTTCTAGCCTTTGAAACAATCTGACTTAAAAAAAAGTTTCTACTTTTCTAGAAATAATGGGTTCTGGAGTTGTTACTGTATCATCTCAGGCCATACTTTTTTCTCCCTCTAGTGATATACATTTATTTTTATAATAAATGCCAAATCAGTAAGGTGGGATTTGTTTTTATCCTGAGGTTATTGTATGAAAAATGCAAATGTGGAGGAACTGGTGGCTTCTTTAAACCCAAAATGAGAAAAAGAAATATGTGTATAATACAGATCTCCTCAATTTGAAGTGGTCTCAGCAAAGAAATGTGAACTGAACCTTTAAAAAGTGATCACAATCTCTTTCTTTCTCCTTATTTCCCAATGCCTTTCCTTTTTTATTTTTAACGATAGTTTTCTGAAGCTCTACCTGGACAGTTTGTTCATATAAATGGAGTTTAATATCTATTTACCTCACTTATATTTATTTTGAGTGGCTATTTTTTACTAGAAATTGAAACTGAAATCTCATATGTATACATTTATAAACTCTAAAAAAAATCTACTCAAAACAGTTACAAGATCAGAGTAAATTCAAAATGCCGAGTGCCTTGAATGCAATGAACTGAGAAAATATTAAGCACAATGGCTGGAGATGAGTTATAATTCTTTAAGTCTCGAAGGAAATCACAAAAAGTTTCCAGTTTGGCAGCTGAGACAAAAATAACCAAGGAAGGAGAGGTTTTGTTTTGTGCTCGAGCCCTTTGGGAAAGAGTGGTCCATCGCTCCCTGGCTGTGGCAAATACAGTCAATGTAAAGAGGGTCACTGGACCAGATTGCTGATTTTCAGATCGGCCCCTGTGTCCCTTGGGTCATGACAATGTTTTGCGAATGAGAAGTGGTTCTTTGTCCACAAAACCTTTCTACTTAACTGAGTTGATATAAAATTTAGGATAAGACCATTCATCATATTAAAAAATGAAATTCTATTTTTAGCCCATGCATAAAAGAGAAATAAAACCTGGCACGAAACATGGCAGATTGCAGGAAATGGAAAATCTTTTAAGATGTGTAATAATTGAACTTTTTGCTTTTAAGGCATATTTGGGGTATAACATGGGCAGTATTGGCTGGGTTCAAAATAAACTGTAGTTACATTGTTCTTTGTCCAGCAACTGAGGGGGTCTTATCTGGTTGTTGGTGCTGAAACTTTCTTGGCTCTGAGGAGATATTTTTCTTTAATTCCATTTATGTGTGAAATGCCTTTCTAGGTTTTTTTTTTCCCCCCTTCAACCACGATGTGGCTTAAAAGTGAGACAGTCACAGTTTTAAGTATAATCCACAGTGTTGGGAAATTTGGAATCTCTCATATTTTGTGGTGCTGGCAATCAAGCCCATGCTTTCACACCAAGATATATCCCCAGCCCAGTTTTCTGTTCATGTTTGATTCTGAGACAAGATTTTGTGAAGTTGCTAAGTTCCCTGGGCAGGGCTTGAACTTGCAGTCCTCCTGCCTTTGCCTTCCAGAGTGCTAGGATTACAGGCCTGTGCCACTGGGCCCAGCGGAAATGTGGAATATTTGTCAAAACATGTAGCCATCATCTTTAGGTATTTCTGAAAGTGACGAACATGGTAGCACCTTTGGAATGCACATCACTCAGAACTTCCACCCCGAATAGTCCTCAGTTCTACATGCAGAGCCAGCTGGGGTGACGCTGTGTGCAACTGCCGTGGGCTTGTTGGTCTCACGTGTATCCTCTACAATCGAGTATCCTGGCAAAGGGCAGTGATCAATAACAAGTATTTCCCCTTCTCTTTCCTCAGGCCCCTCTACTTCCTCCTCCCCCAAAGTAAACACATACAACCTTTAAAAGGCCCTGAGCTCTGCACCTGAGCGAGATACACGTGTCTCTCCTGTATTGTCGACTGAGAAATCTCGTCTCAGAACTTGAGATTGATGAGAACGTGAATTATGCAGAGAAAGAGGCACTGGCATACTCTAGGGTGCTTTGGTTCTTTTTAGTCTTTTCAGCAGTGGGTAGAATTCTAAATATGCAGTAATCTATGTTATGCTTTACTAAATGGACACCTCTTAGACTCTTTTTTTGAGATGAAGGCCCTCCACGGAACAGATTCCATGAACTACTGTGTTTTGATCTGGAAGGTGACTAAGATTGGGAAGAGAATGGCTGGATTCAGAAAACAGAGGCTCTTGGTACATGTATGTGATTACATAGGAATATATATATATATGTATATGTATATAATGTAGTATATATATATATATATTCCTTTCATAAAATTTCATGAAAGTTGCTATACATACAAATATTGAGAGATTTTGAAACAAAAGGCATCCGTAGACTTGTTTTTAAGGTAACACGAGATAAAATCCGTGTTATGAAAAAATTTCTAAGTTATTTTCTGCTCAAGAAGAATTTTATACTATAAAATTCATTTTTTCTAGATTGTCTATTAAAAAGTGATAGATTAAAATTCTTTAGACTATTAAAACTTCTGAATTTTCTAACACAAGGAACTGTGTTTGCACTGCCTGACGTCTATGCTCAGTGTTGCGGTGTGGTATGCCACTCCTTCCCACAGGGCCCCTCCAGACAGTGTCCACCAAGCGTGGGAAGGGTCCTTCCTGCTGGAGGGACAGAACGAGAATACTTAGGTGGGAAGTTCTCTATTAGAGGAGAAATTTCATATGAGCCGTTCTTTTTCAGCCTATTGCCCTAGAAAAATTATTTTATGTTCACACTGAATTCACTAAGACTTGCACTATCAAGCCAAAGAATGAGGGAAGATTGGCAGGAATTAAAACAGTGAGGTTCAGTATCTCACACTTTATAGACAGGGTCTTTGAAATGTAGTGGTCATATATATACCAGTATTTTTATATCCCCTTGATACGCAAAATATCCATACTAAACAAACTCATCTAATTTCGGTTTTTCTGGCCTCTTCTATTCCCATCTCCTTCTCTGGTAAATAAATTGTGTGAAATCAGCATTTTTATATATTTTCTCTGCATAATGTTTAACTCTTCTGAGTAATAACAGTATGCACAATAGTTGACTGAAAAAATAAATGGTTTTCAGTATGATTGGTTCATTTTCCTTGTGGGGAAGTTGATAAACAGAGATGTTGGTACTAAAATTAATAGGCAGGACATTTTTTCCCTACTGAGGAAGGAAGCTCCAACAGATTTATATAAAGTAAATACTGGAATACAAAAATATCAAAAGAGTCTTGTTTGGCAGAATTTTTTTCTTCGGGGTTTTGCTATCTATTCATATTTCAAAGTATAAAATAATTTTTGCTCATCAAAATGTATTATTTGTGAGAGCCATTACCCATATTTTTGCATTTAGAGTTGGTTTGACTTGAAAAATTAATGTTCGATAAAAAATTTGTAAATTGTGTCTACATTTCTTTCACACTCTGCAATATGTTTTCAAAACAAAGGTCTGTGCATGCCGCATCATTTGCGTTGCAAGATGAAGGTAATTGTTGAACCCATAATGCCAGCGTAACCTAGGCACATCCTCTGGGGTATCGTAAAGGAGAAAATGAACTGAAATTGAACTAGTCCAAGAACTTAACATTCAAATACTATTGACGGCCAGTAGCTTGGAATTAAGTAATTACCTCCTGTTGTTCAGGGGTAATCAACATCTTCCACTTTAGCAGCATTAGAATTTTGCAAGTCAGAGTTTCTCCTCAAATGGACATTTGTGGATGCCTGCACTGGCCTCTCAGGCCTAGGGGGACGTTGTTGGGAACAGGAAGGCTAACAGCTATGACACTAAAGCAAAAGGGGCTGCAAAGAGAGGAAACATGGATTTAAACTCCCTCCATGTCACCCTTTAGCTCGGCACTTGCGGGCAGAGAGCTGAGGCTAGCTAGCGTGTCTCTGCCAGGAGTGGCTGAGGACAGGTAAAGGCTGGAGCCAGGGGCTGAGATGGAAAGAAACCTAATGGTGGGGGGCCAGAGAGACTTCACTGGTGTCACCTTTTGTGGTTTACAGATTTCTTTACAGGAGTCACAGTTGCTGTCAGTATCCAAGACCATTCACAAGTGTCACTGAGCTACTACTTCAGTAGGATTAGCAAGATCACTATAAAACTAAATTAGAGTGTGTGTGTGTGTGTGTGTGTGTGTGTGTGTGTCTATATTAGGATTGCTTGCCGAATGCATCCTGTGCTGCTGAAGGATAATGTGTAACGTAACACAAACCGAGCAGTGCCCTGCTTTGCTATTCCCAATCGTCACCGCTAGTCGGGTGACGGAGGGTAAGGAATGTGAACCGAGTGCCCTTTGCTCATCACCAAGGGAAGCACTTAGAGATACAGGTATCCCACCCAATAGACGAGGTTAAAGAGCAGGAATGTGGTAGGGAAAAAGACCCGGGAGTATGAGTCCAGCTCTGAGATGTCTATGTGAATACGCCCTTTCCTCCAGGACCCTGATTTGCATTCCTCATAGCAGCAGAAGAAGCTCTGACAGTCTTTGCCGTCCAGACACTCGTAGACGCAGGTATCTTCAAATTCTTGCCAGTACATAGAATTGTTTAACGTGATCATCGCCGGGGGTGGTGCCCTCATATCAAGGAGAGAGTAGTTCTGCAGGTAATAAGAACAACACAAGAACCATCATCAAACGCAACGAAAACAGCCAAGGCCTGGTAAGAATGGGCATGCAGGTAGAGGGGTTGAGGGATGCGCCCTTTCTGTATTGTCCCAGCGCAGGGCATGGCCAGTCCCTTCCATCCTTGCAACTTGAATGCAAGTAATATTGCGCCATAATTTTAAAACTTGTATCTCCTAGATTAGAGGTGCAGGGATTAGGGCATATTTTCACATTTATCATTTGTATTCGCCATTTCAAATCTCTTCTCCACCTACTGGTTTGCAGCAAATATGTGCACATTACACATTTATTCCTCAAATGTGAAGCAGTACATGTGGAGAAATGAATGAGGTATTTTTCTAATTAATAAACAGTAAAATACACAGCATACAGGAGTGATGGGAGAAAGTTTTTGTCACATGCAGTTCAAGTAAAAACCTATCTTTCGGTGTCGGGTAGCTGGACACAGCTCTCTCATTTCCAAAAGGACAACCTACAGTGCAGACAGTTGGAAAGTTTGCTGTTGAGCTTTCCAGGTTCTCCTCCTGACATGGGCACGTCAGCGCATGGCAGGTAAAGAAGAGAAAATGGCTCCCTGTCCACGGGCATGAGAACAATCGTGTTTCACCTTCAGAGGTGTCCTCAAGTGGCTTGTCAATTCTTCAGACAGTTGAGCTCCTCCTAATAACTGTGATCACTGTATTAGATTAAATTCTGTTAAGAGGATAGATTGCTAAATTTGACTGAAAATGGAAGAGACTATGTGCCTCTCTGCTGTAGGATTGTGTGTGCGTGTGTGTGTGTGTGTGTGTGTGTGTGTGCTGGTTGAACTAAGGCAAGCAGACCAGTGGAAACCTGAAATCTTACACCAGGGAAGAGGTGCGCATGGAGGCTGACTTTTGAGATGACTGGTTGGGTTACTTTTTTGCCCAGGGTTGGCACAACGTGGGGAAAAAGGCCACCCCAAGGCCTTAGAAAGCCTTATGAAAATCTCCTATTGCGTTATCAGAACCATCATACTATTATTCCAGGGAAGCATACATTATTTTGCCTTCTCTTTTTGACTCTTAGCTTGACGGGCTATGTTCATGTCTCTGCCGAGTCATAACCACGGAGAAAAAGGTGACGGTGTCAAACACTCAGAGTCCCTGCTTGTCACCCTTTGATGCATCCTTGTATCAGGGAAGCACATGCATGTGATTCTTTTTTTTTTTTTTTTTTGAGAGAGGATCTCACTCTGTAATCCAGGCTGGTCCTGAACCTACTATGTAGCCGAAGTTAACCTCACACTCATGATAATTCTCCTGCTTCAGCTTCCTGAGGGCTGGGATGACAGGCATATGACACCACAACTGGCTAATTTTTATGTGGTGCAGGGTAAACAAATCCAGGGCCTTGGGCATGCCAGCTAAGCACTTTAGCTACAGAGCTATGTCTCTCGTCTCCCCCCCCCCCCTTTTCATTTATATAGTTTACTTGGAAACGTTTATACCAGTAGAGTAAAACTAAATTTTTGAGAAGATGGATTTCATTGGTTTAGGTATTATCAGTTTAGAGACAAGAAAATTATTCACTCGTTGAAAGGCTTCAGAACTCCAGTGAACTGGGCAGCGTCTCGTGGTGCTCACTGGCCACGGCTTCCTCCTCACGAGCGGCAGCCATTCCCCCTGTGACAGGTGGTGCATCCCTTTGCACCTGTCTCCTCCCTTCCATAATCTGGGCAGTGGGCCTAGGGGGAAGCCTCGCTGTTCCGACAGCTCTACTGTGGACAAGACTCTTCCAGGTTATTGACTCTTGACAACTAGTGAATGAGGAAATCACCTGCCGATCCACTGCAGTTGAGGAATCCGTATCTTTCTGAAAAGCTCCATTTGGGAAAATCTAATTTACAACAGCAGTGAAGGTTTTCCTTCCTGTGTGTGTATTTGCATCACTTGGTAGATGGTCACCCACCCACTTTTTTCTGGGAACTGTTTAGCTCCTACTACGTGGAATGAGTTGGGGCTTTGGGCACACTGTGGGCCAGGCCATGACAGTGCAGGGCAGCCCTGTGAGGAAGATGCTGATCAGGCAGCAGCAGAAGGCTCTGCAGAGGTAATCATTAGAGATCTGAAGGGGACTCCAGAGGGCCACAGGCAACGCAGCAGCAAGGGAGGTTCTGGTGGCAAGAGAAATCTCCGTGTCACTTTTGCGTTTAGAGAACTAAAACCCTATGATCACTTAAACACACAGAGGCTCAAAGTATCCAGAGAGCTCTATGTATTAAAAGCTTGGCGATTTGAAGTAAAGTGAACTCTACATCACGAGACAAATAGAGTTAGGATAAGGGCCATAAACAGTGATGAATTCTATGTTTGAGTACGTTTTATAGGTGTCCTTGCCATTTTCACGAATATGTGCAATTATGCCCAAAACAGAGATTTTAATGAATGCTTCTGCAATGTCATATTTGAGCAAAGTGAATCCCTAACTTCTCCCTCTCTCCTTGAAGCCCCATGACCTCGCTGGAGCTCTGCATTTCCCAGGCTTATGTCAAGCACATTAACCTTGGACGTGACAGGTGAGGAAACCGAGGCACAGAGCAGCGAGAACGACTTGTCCCAAACCACACACCTGATTATCTGTGGAGCCTGGCTCCTACTCTTTATCTCCCGAGAGGTTGCCATGTCTGTTTGCTTTCTTGTTAGTGGTGAAGCCAGAATTGAAATGGTGGCAGTTATCATCTAATAGTCGAAACATAAAACTTTCCATTGACTGGCTTTGCCTTCTCGCCTGGCCTGGTACCTTTTGTCTCTGAATTGTTTTTTTTTTTTTCTTGTACTTTCTTTAAGATCTTTAAACTTTCTTTCATTTACAGCATTTTTTCCCTCATACTTGAACTTTTTTTTCTTTGTGTTAGAGCATTTATTTTTCCTTTCGGCAGTATCATTTCTACATCAAAGATGCCAATATTTCTTTTTCTCACCTCCCAGCCCTACGGATGTATATGAAAATGTGCTCTTTGAGCTCCAAGTTATTAGTTCTGATTTGTGTCTGTTACGCAGGAGCCTCCATCCATTCTGTTTCAGTTTAATGACATTTGGGAGCATCTGATGGTTTCTCACAGACATAAAACCGGCTTTCCCACTCATCTTCTGTCAGATCTACCATGATAGACCCTTGCAAAGTACAGAAAACTACAGTCTCCTTATAGAAACAGGCCAAAATGTACAAAAGATACTACTGATTAATCACGAGAACACCACTTATTATGCATGGGAGGACATAATACATTCAGTAGCATTCCTGAATTGATACGTGTAAAGGAATAACAGTGATGATTCCACTTAACACTTGTTATATGATAAAAATGGCCAGCCATATCAATGACTTAAAGATACACTTCTAAAATCTTCATTAGAGCTACATTTTTGACTTAAATCACGTGAGAATATCATAAGCTGATAGTTTTAGACACATATTTGTCAGGCAAAGTTCTTTCAAAAAACAAAACAAAAGCAAAGCAAAGCAGTTATGCTACTCTGAGGGGCAGGGAGGATCTTCCGAAGCGAAACAGGAAGGGGACCCACAGAAGCAAAGGCTGATGGATTGGATAATGTGAAATTGAAAATGGTGCTCACAGAAAAGGAAAGAAAAAGGACTGAGACAATGTGGCCAATAAAACATGGAATGAAAACCACACGGCCAACCACATGGTTAGTATCCCTACTATATTCTGCACGTCATCATGTAAATTATAGATTTCCTGTAAAATAAACTATACATGCTAAATAACATGAATAAGTGGTACATTGCCATTTTAAAATCTTAATGAATGGTAAAGTATAAAGAAGTATAAATCAAAAATTAAACAAGTGAGAATTACTAAAGTTTATCAATATTCAAATGCCAATGGGGAAAGTTTGCATGTGGCACGCTCTGCCTGGTTAGCAAGTCAAATGCAAGCAAGCCCCAACGGGGCCGCGCAGCCCTGTGAATGGAGGGTGGATGCCTCTGCCAAAGACCATGCACGGGCATCTGGCCCCGCCAGTCTGATTCTTGGAATTCAGAGCTACCTAAATTGTCACAGGAGAATGTAAAACAACTGTGGTAAGGATATGGACATTAGCAAAAGGTGTGGGTAAGCCTGGGATGCAGCCTAGCTTACCTGGGCACCCCTGATGAACATATAATTAAAACATTAAAGTGATCTTATAAAATATTACGACACAAGCTGGGTCCAGTGGTGCCGGTCCATAATCTCAGCTAGTTTGAGCTCAGCCTGGGCTACCTAACAACGTAGCAAGACCCTGTCTTAAGTCAAAAATAAAATTTAGGCTGGGAGTGTAGCACAATGTGAAGGTCATGGGCTTACTTTTATGATGCAGAAACCTAACTATATATTTTTTAGTTACCAAAGGTGATGTAAAACATAGGTCATTATTTTGTTTTCTTCTAAAATCAATGGATACATGTTATTTGAGTGCTCAGAAACATGTATATGTATGCCATGCACCATTCCCTTAGGTAAAAGGATGATGAGTGCTTTTGTCTTCTATCTGTAATATTCCATGTTGGATTAAAAAAAAAAAACACACAGTTTTGAAGCAGGTATGTGTGTTGCTCACTGATCTTCAATATGTGAACAGGAGCATGTCTTTCAAATGCAGGCTCAGTTAAGGGAAAGTTGTCAGAAATACTGGCCCCTGGAGGGCTATACATACAGAGGGTGCTTGTAGGCTTATTCGCTCATGAATCCATCTCGAGGACTCTGGATGTAACAACTGCAAGAGAAGAAGAAAAATAATTAGAGAACTGCCATGGGTGCGTGCACCCAGATCTAACTAGTTAAGAACAGGCTTCGAGTATGCCCAAAGCAATCTTTATCAACAGCAGGAGAAGATGCTGCAGAGAATCTGAGGGTCGCATCCACATCGCCAGAGTCCCTGTCCTGCTTTTAAAAGCCTTGAGTTAGCTATTTTTGTTATCATGTCTTGTCAGATTTTTAGGAAAAGGATTGCACTTAAACCCAGTTATTCTGAGCCATCCCCCGCTCCTTTTAGAGAGACTTCACTGTCTTTGCCACTCACCGATGTTTTTTTCTTCGTGACGGCTGGTTTTCTACAACTTGAATAGTAGTTGAGGGTGGCATACTCCATCAGAGCAGCGAAGACGAACAAGAAGCACACGGTCACAAACAGATCCATGGCCGTCACATAGGACACTCGTGGCAGGGAGTTCCTGGCTATGGTGCTGAGCGTGGTCATGGTTAGCACCGTGGTGATGCCTGCACAGGGGACAGCCACCAGGTTGTAAAAGGACACCTTGTAAAACAAAACAATCTCCCCCTCCTATAACATGCTGTTTTATGTGAATCCTTTTGACAGTTACTTTTTAATTTTAATGCCTATAAGGTTTGTAAGCAAAGTTTCAATAAAATTTCTTATGATAGTCTTCATGATAGTGTTGAAACGCAGACCACTGACTTACGACAGTTCAACTCAGGAGTAATATGCATTTAGTACAAGTCAGATATTAAACTTGGATATTTTGCTGGACTAGCGATGTCCAGTGGAGAGTCTCTCCTAGTGCTGAGCAGTGGGCAGGGAGCTCTAGCTGCCAGTAGCACCTGCATCCCCGAGCACAGGGGAAACAGCCGTGCTCTACAGTGTGCTGTGTTGCTAAAGCCAGGAAGCTCAGGAGTCAGGTGCGGATGCTGCAGTTTGATTTAAGGCATTTTCCTATTACCATGGGTTTATGAGGACATAACTCCATTGATGTGAAGGCCATGGACTCACCTTTAAGAAGCTTCTATGTCTGAATTGGCAATTTAAAAATTTTTAATAATTCTCTTATTGCTTGGCATTTTAACTATTTTGTTTACTTATGTATTTATTGTTGAGACAGGGTCTCGCTCTATAGCACAGGCTGGTCCTGAACTCACTATATATCCCAGGCTGGCTTTGGACTCATGCTGGGATTATAGGCATGCACCATCACACCCGGCTTTGTGTGATGCTGGGAAATAAAACTCAGGGCCTTGAGCTTGCAAGGCAAGCGTTTTAATACTGGGACATTCCTCCACCCCTGGCATTTTAAATATTTTAAAATGAAAATTCAGTTTTCAGTGCCCCGATGTATTCTGTGCTATTCCACATGTCACGTGTGCTGTCTGCCAGGTAGGCCCATTTCTGCTTCCCTGGTTTTCTGTCCTATCCAGTGTATAAACTGCCACCCTTCTTCTAGTCCCAGCCCCGGCACCGCCCTCTCTGAGCCACCTTGTGCGGCAGCACCCCAGGCAGAACTGACAGTGTGAGCAGCTGCCATCTCTGCGGTCCCTGGACCCTTTATGTACAGTCTGCTCTCTCTTGCTCTTTCTCTGCTTCCTGACAAAGAATCGCACCTGTTGTATATCTCTCCCCCCAAATAGATGTTGTGAACCTTTCCAGCAAAACAGGACTGTGCTCTTACTTGCTTGTTACTCAGCAAAGCAGCCAGTTCTTTTTAGGCACGTGGGTGAATGTTTTGCTTCAAATACATTGATTCATTGATAAGCAATATTGATTTGATTTTGACTTTCATATAAGTGGGTCAACACTAAAGATTTAATCAAAGACTGGAAAACATGTGGAAGAGAGGTACAGACATGATACCTGATTTAGAAAGGGATGGAGACTGTGAACATGAAAAGTGGGATAAAGAGGTGTGACTGTCCTGGGAGGTGGGATGGCTTCTCCTCAGGATGAGCTCCCTGGGGAAGCGGGACATGCCGGGCCTCTGGGCACAACTGGTGAGTGACGTGGGCCCCAGAGTCACAGGTCTGTGGATGGTAACACTGCCCACAGCCAGAGGCTAGGAACACAGGGAGATGCATGGCACCCCTTCCTGCCTTAGGTGTGGCATCACGGTCCTTTACTACCTCCCTATGCCTGTCCGTTGAGGGTCTGCCAGGGCCGACTAGAGAATGAGCCCAAAGCACTGGGGGGGGGGGGGGGGGGGGGGGGGGGGGGGGGGGGGGGGGTGCGGATGGGAGGGGGCAGCTGGGCCACCTGGGGAGGACACTGACCCTGCAGGCCAAGCCCTCAGCCTGGCTCTGAACCTTCTCAACATTTGGTCAAAGGAAGTAACTCACCTTCCTTGCACACATTTAATATATCAATATAGTGAAAAAATAGGATGCCAGGCACTCCTTACTGTAGGTGGGGGAGTTGTAGTCCTTCGTGTGCTGGTTTGTCCTATACACACGTGTGTATGATGAAGCTTGACTCATAAATTAGGCACAGTAAGAGATTAATCATAATAACAGAACGGTTGTAACCATCTCTCCAGTGTTTCACCGCGCCGGGCCTGCCCTTCCTCTCCACTGGATGCTGTACGATGGCACAACATTGCAATATGTAGGTAACGGACGACTCGAGCTAGTGGAGTGATCTCGCATGCAGGTGCAATTTCTCCTCCGTCGTCATTAAGTCGATAGCCATCACCTTCTCACTTAAAGGAACCAGCTTGTGTTTGGTGTATCAGAACTGCTGGCATCCCAACTACTGGTTCAGGGCCATGGTTAATTATAAAAAGGTTACGGGGACTCAAGGACTAGAGTACTGTGGCAATCCACCTAATAAACTCTGACAGCTCTACGTGGTGACTAATGAGGGAATGGCATTTACCACACGGATGTGCCGGGCAAAAGGATGGTTCACACTTCAAGTGGAATGAAATAATGTGGACCAAAAATTCATTATGACGCTCCCAAAGGCCTGACATGTAAAACCTATGAATTATTTACTTCTGGCATGGTCCACCCATGATTTTCAGTCTGCAGTTGACTGCAGGTAGCACAAACCACAGCAACCTAAAACTGTGGGTGGGGTGGGCCTGCCGTAGAAACGTACCGAAATCTCCACCTCTGGCTGTGGATTTTTTTCTTTTTTTCTGCCTTTAGCATCATTTTTCTTTTGAAGTTTTTTGTTTTTTGTTTTGAGACAGGGTCTCGTTCTGTAGTCCAGGCTAGTCCTGAACTCACTACATAGTCCAGGCTGGCCTTGGACTCACAGTAGTCCTGCTTCAACTCTGGAGGGCTGCTACACACTACATGCAGCTTGTGGGGAACTGGACTCAGGGCCTTGTGCTTTCGAGGCAAGTGCTTTCATCACTGAGCTATGCTCCCAGCCCCTTATTTCTTTTTTTAAATGAAGTTCTGCAACTGCACATATACACATTTACGAATGTTTTGCCTTCCTGTTGAACATATCCTCTTGGCAGCATTGTACACTCCCTTTTATCTCTTAAAGCCTTTTGCTTAATTTTAATTATTGTTATTTCATGGTTTGTTCCCTTTTAAACTCATTTTCTTTCAGACAATCTGTATTGCTATGTTTAAATCAAGTGTTCTTTTGTCAGAATAGAGTTATATCTTAATCTATACTGACAATACCTACCTCTCAATTACATGATGATCTATTTCTATATATTTTTCATAGTAAGCCTTAGATGTACCATCTTGCTATTTTCTATATATCCCAATTTTCCCACTTTTTGTCTTTATTCTTCCCTCAATCTCCGCACCTCCCCTTTCCTCCTCTCCTTTTTATTCTTCTTTAATTTCTTTGTTTTTTCTCACTTTCTCTTTGATTAAAGGTTCTGATGTATTCATTTATTGTATTGAATATTTAGCAATGCTTGTAATTGTTTTCGTGATTTCTCAGTAGGTTATAATATGCATTCTTAACTTATTGCAAGCTACTTAGAATCCTTTTGATTACCATTTCACTCATTTTTGTGACATTTCAGTTCCTACGAATATGGTAAATAACTACAGAAAGTTAACGATGCATATTATAATCTAGGAAAAGATTATGAAAAAAATAAGTTTACATTTTTATTTCATCATATATATCTTATAAGGCAACAGCACATATTGTTAATATTCATTCTTTGTATTATCACTTAAGAGAAGGAAAAAATAGAAAGCTAGTTTTTAATACTACATTTTTGTGGGGCTTTCCTTTTCACTTTACAAATCTAATTTTCTATCTGATTTTTTCCCACTAGCCCAATTAACTTGTACTAATTTTTTTTATGGTTTCAAATTTCTGAGACAACTCCTTCAATGTTTTTTGCTTCTGTAAAAGGGTCTTTATTCAAACAAGATGTTGGAAGTATACTTTCCCTGGGCACAGAATTTTGAATGGACACGTTTTCTCTTCGATGCCAGTACTTTATGGATGGCAATTCATTGTGTTATATTTTGGCCTCCACTCTTGGATGCAAGAGGTGAGCCATCAGTCATTTTTCCTTATTTACATATAATACGATGTTTCCATTTAGCTAGTTTGAAGATTTTTTTTTTTTTTTTTTTTTTTGGTTTCCCATGTTTCAATTATAATGATTTTCTTGTATCGTATCTGCTTGGATTTCACTAAGCTGTTACAACTTGGATGTTGGCATTGTTTTTTTAGTAAGTTGGAGAATTTTTAAAGTAATTTTCAATTTCATAAAGGGTTTTCCCTTGCTATCATCAATCTTAAATTCAGTTAGTGAATTCTCTCATTCAGGGATTATATATGTCATTCAAGAACTTTTTCTCTGTACTTTTTTGTTGAGATAACCCATTTCTTTACTCCTTAAGGTTATATTTTCCTTTAAATTTATGAATGCTGTTATATCTGCTTTAAAATGATGCCTGTTGATTCACTATTAGAATTGTTCATATTTTCTTACTTCTTAGAATACATAGTAATGTTCAAAATATACTTAATACTGTGGATGGTACATTATAAGAAGTATGAACTATTACACACACACACACACACACACACACACACACACACACACATATATATATTTAACCATGCTAACTGCTTTCAAATGTCAGCTATTCTGTCGGTGACCATCCATGGCTTCGTTTACACTCTATTTAAAGAAGTTCTAGAATATTCCCTAGTTTCTTGGTGCATTCTTTCAGTATCTCATTAAATACATTAGAGTTAGTAAAGTGTTTCCACTTTTCTGCCAAGTGAATATATTACCTAGTAGCACTGTACAATTCTGTTGTCTTTGCCTGCTTGGTCTTACAATGACTATCACATATAGGACCATCATATTCTCAAGCATTAAAAACAGAACTACATATTACATTAACTTTGAAATGATCTTTAAAAGTTTTGTTTCTGATGACACCTAGCATTTATAACCACGACGACACAAGTCCGGCAGTAGTGACTACATTTGTGTTAATATCTTTGTGGATTATTTCACCAATTGTATTATGCATTTTCTACAGCAAAGACAGCAAAACTAATGTCGGCAGAGGATATTACAGACTAATTCATATCAAATAAAGAGTACTTAGCTGTTAAATATTAATAAAAACCAGAGAAACTACAACGTAATATGAGTGACTGCCAGGATTTGGGATTTTGACAGTTTCTTTTGTCCTGAATAAAAGAGTTTAGAAAAAAATTACCTCTGTATTCAGTCTCATATCATTACTTGTCTTCACAAATCAAAATGCTGAGAGTAAGGCAAAATTCGTATCATAAAAAAGCTGATATAGATTTTTGGACAACTCTAAAATTACTGCAATTTAGTGTTAAGAGGATTTGAGGACCAGAGGAGAACTCACGAAAAGGCTGAGTTTCCATGTGTGGAATACAGTAGGAAAGAACGATATTTTCCTTGCTTGTTGTCAAAGTTTACACACACAGCCCAGGTCCTTTTTCTTTTGAGGTACTATTCTACATTGTTCTTTCCATCCACAAAGGTCTGCGGCAAGTTGTGTTTCCCTACATTTCCCTACATTGAAGCAATGGGGTTTTTGAGCTGGCAGCTTCTAGGAAGTACCAATGTTTTTGTGATGACATCAACCTTAAGGCTTAGTATCTGTGATGTGGTTGATATATTGTGAGTCTCTAATAAACTTTAATTTAAATAGCACAGATAAAATTTCATTGTCAGAAAGAACAATCCAACCTGGATACTTTAAAAAATTAAAGCATGCTTCAAGTAGTTCTCAAGTTAGATCATTTACATTTGAACTGTGTGCTAAATTGAAGATATTTCGTGAATTCTTCTGCATTACAATTACACAAAATAGTGAAAAGATATTTATAAAACTTACCTAATGCTGTTCTTGCTGGAGTAGCATCTTTTTTGATCCAAAATGACACCCAGGATAAAACCACAGTGAGTATACAGGGAATGTATGTCTGAATAGTGAAGTACCCCATTCTTCTGCTCAATTCAAAATATATAGTCATCACAACATAGTCACCTGAAATCAATCATTTCCAAAGTTAGGAAAGCTTTCATGGGCTAAAAAAATCAGGGAAATAACACAAAATTCATTTTGAAAATGAATGACTTTGGTAAAATATACAACTGCAGCAGTATCAAATCAGAAAAATAATTAAAATGCTGTTCTTAAGCTAAATGTTTGTAATATCCATGGGTTTGCAAAGCATGTAACTGCTCTCCACACAGGACACAAAACATAGACATTAACTTACATATCTACCTATGCCATGACAGATTAGAGTTTGATAAGGTATTACTGGTAGAGTCCATCTGTCTGTAGCATGATTAAAATCAAGAATAATAGGCAAATTCAAGCCACAAGGTTCCAGGATCACTAAGAGGACTTTTTCCAACAATACAGACATATCACATATAGACTTCTGCACTATTTTTTTAATTTTACTATATCATGATTTCAGAATACCAGTTTTGCAGTTTATATTTTATTTGAATTTTTACATATATTTTATGCTTTTATAACTCTAGCATTTAGGCTGTGTCAACTCAGAAGCAGAGAAACTACTGCATGGCCTTTTCCTGCCTCTTCCTGAAGTAACGCCATAAGTAAGTTGGGAGCAATGCAGATGTTATTTAAGTCACCTTAATTCCCCCGGGGGGCCTGGATGTGATCACAAGTGTAATGCATTGTATATTTTATCCTAAAATATTTATTTATTTATTTACTTGCTTACTTACTTATAGAAAGGGCCTTGCTCTGTAGCCCAGGCTAGTCCTGAACTCACTGTGGAGCCCAGGCTGGGCTACAACAGTGAGTCAGAGACCAGCCTGAGGGACACTCTGTCTCAAAAATAAATAAATAAATAAATAAATAAATAAATAAATAAATAAAGGAAACTGAAATAGCTCTGTGTAGTTGAATGAAATTAGAAATCAGTAGCAAAAGAAATTACGCCAATACATGGAGATTAAATAATAAATTATTAAATACGCAATGGGTATCAGAAGAAAACAGAGAAGAAATCAAAAAGTTCCTACAGTCTAACAACAATGAAAATGCTGCTGAGTTTGTAGGGGAAAAGGAAAACTTTTATATTGTTGGTGGGTCTGTAAACTGATATCTGGTGATTCCTGGAAAACTGACAACAGAAATTTCATTTGACTGAACTATACTTCTTTTAGGTACCTTTCCAAAAGAGTGAAAGACATCATAAACAGTGATGTATGCATATCCGTGTTTATAGCAATACAACTCATAGGAGCTAAATTTTGGATGCATCCAACATGACTGTCAACATATGAATGGATTAAGAAAATATGGCATATCTACACAACAGAGTACTACACTGTCATAAAGAAATTATATTTGATACATTCGTAGAGACCGTTACACTTAGTGAAATTAATCAGACACAGAAAGTTAAATATCACACCACTTCTCTAATATAAGAAATCCAAAATACAAATAGATAATAGAGCAAAACAAGGTGATGATAGGAAATGTAGAGATAAGCTTGGTGGAGAGGGAGACGACGACGTGAGGGGATGTGGGGCTAGGGGTGAGAAAGACAAATGATAGTGAGCACAACTAAGACGAGATGTGTATGTGCACTAATCCCTCAAGGTGAATAGAATTACTATGTATCATAAATACATACTATTGATAATAAAATAATAATTTTAGAAAAATTATATATCTCTTATTTACCATTGTTGCTAATAATAAAAAAAATCATTATAATTTACTGGGTGAAAAAAAGCACTACAGTCCCAATTTTGCTTAAAACACTGACAAGGAAACTAATCGAGCCCACATGACCACATGATTTTCAATAAATTATGAATGTTTTGCAGGATGTTCTGTCTGCTGTGGCCTATTCAAGACTGTTGATAGAAACAGCAATTCTGAAACCATTTTCCAAGTATCATTTAATTTTTTAAGCAAATTAGCGTTTCAGTAGAAAGGAATTAGGATAAGTAAGCAACAAAAGGCCACAGAAATATTTTTTCTAAATAATATGAATACTAAAGTACACTCTTTTCTGGGAAAATGTTACTAAGTTGTGTTATTTTAAAATTCCTATCCAACTTTATATAAAATTTTAGTCAATTTCCTAGGAGGAAGAAACAAAAATAAATCATATGAAACGAGGACAACTCAGATAAAATATTGAGAGAGTGGGATAATTTCTGTAATTAACACCATTGTAATCTTCTGCACAAGAAACAGATGGGCAAATCCAGAGCAGACACACATTTTGGTTTAGCAGATCCATCTGCTTTCTTCCTACCTGAGAGGATGGGTCTCTTCACACCTGAATCCAGCACCACTTATTTTTCCAATTAAGCCATCAGTGTGGACCCCCCGCTATCAGAAGTCTCCCTGCATGCTAGGCTTTATGGATGGAGATGTGCATCACTGAGAAGATGTGCATGACCCTGTCAGTGAGGGAGAAAGGCAGCGATGGGGGTCAAAGGCCCGGTGCCGGGTACGTGAATGGCAGTGTGCACCGTGACCCTTCAATCCTGTGGACATATTCGGAGGAAAGCCCGAAGCTGATGCAAGGTGTTAAAAATCTAATACACTTGCTTTATTTATTTTATTAGGCAACTACTCAATCTAATAATTGCTTTTAACTATTGGCTATGTTCAAAACAATTCATCCTAGATTGAGGGTAACTATAAATGTTCTGAAACACTAAGAGTATAACAGTTGTGATTCCCTCCTCTTTTTCTTTCCCTTTTTTCTTCCTCCCTTTCTTTGCTCTTTTCTTTTCTTTCTTTTTTTATTTTTGTTCATTCTTTCTTCATTTCTAAGTTCCTTATTTGGCATTTCTCCTCAAAAGGGATACACTGACACACATTTACTCTCTTTCATTCCAAGTTTGTTACCTTGGAAGGACTCAGACAAGGTCAATTTCACACAAGTGACAGCCTGATACAGCCAGTGGTATCGACATTCCAATGGCTTGCATGGGATGACTGCCCACTGTTGGATGAGCTCTGAGTATGTAAGTGGTCAAGAGGTCCCATTTGGGAAGGACAGCATGGAAACCCCATACCTCATATGTCCTGTCTGCCTGGGACCAGCTCTCCAGAATCTTGTCCTGTTTATTTTGGAATTTTTGTTTTTCAATATTGCCTTTAAATATTTCGTTTTATTTGCTTTCCTTTCCTATATGTATTCTCAAGAATAATTATGTGTTTATGGGCATTGTTCAATTCACATATCTGTCACATTGTCTTCTTTCTTTGGGTCCATTCCTCTGTATTACTAAACTTGTCCTGCATGGCTTTTTCCCCATTTTATTGATATGTAAATGTGAAAAAATTAAGCTTTACAATGGAGTTGAGCATTTTGTGCACATATGTATCTTGTCAAGGTGACGTGTTTATCAGTAGACTAGATTCTGTAACTGCAATTTCTATTGTGGCTTTCATTTCTCTTAGATTTTATTTCTTCTTAACGTCGGCTTTGTTTTTTGTGACTTTGTGTCTTCTTCTACTCTTCCCCCTGCTGGCATCTCCCACACTCATCTCCTTAGAACTCTTGCAGTGTCACTTTCTAGTTTTCTTTGATCTTTTTTTGGACTGTTTCCATTATGAGTTTTTCAGTTGGTCATAGGGAAAGACTACTTTGGAATAGTCCTAGGGCACCTATCCTCTGTCTATATTTGCAGTGCTTTATGTTTTCTTCTTGTTCTTCAGTATCATGTGTAGACCCCATTTATGTTTGTAACTCAGTGTTGATTGGACAATTTTTGAGGGTCATTTCTATTCTAAGAATGAATGTCAGCAGGGATCAGTCAGCTCAGCTACAATGGATTGTCTCAACATATTTACCAATCTCTTGACTGTCTACTCTGCTGTAGGGGTTGTCCTGGAGTAGTAGCTACATTGCTTTATTTTTAGGCTCTCTCCTATAAATTCCCCATGTGAGTGTGTGTATGGTTATCTCTAAGGTTTCTTCTTTTCCAGTCTTTTTTTTCTGCAAGGAGTATAAATACTGTTGATGTCTCACACAGTCTTAACCACCTTGAGGCGTCTCAGCCTTATATATCTTATAATGTCTTCTCACTACATCCACATGAGTCTTAAAAAGCATTTCAAATGTAGTAGGCATGACTCCTGCTTTCTATTGCTTCCTCATTGGTTATTAGTTTTTCTGCCTACATGAACTCTGCTCAGCAAGTGTCAGCCCCATCCTTCAAGTTGCTCAGACCTCACTTGCCTGTTTGAATACTGTTGTCCCAATACTGATATGTTAGATCTAATAGTATTGAGAAGTGGAGCCTCTGTAGAACTCACTAGGTCATGAGGGCTCCACTCTAGTAAATGCAATTAGTGTCCTTGCAGAAAAGGCTGAAAGGAAGTGCTCGCCTTTCGACCATGTGTGGGCTCAGGAAGAAAGCATCTCTATGAGGAACAGGACTTCATCATATCCTGAGTAGGCTGGTGCCTTTATCTTGAACTTAAAAAACACAGAAGTGTCAGACATCTATTTTTGGTGTTTATAAATTATCTGGTCTAGGATTGTTTTTATAAAATAAGAGACAGACTATAACAGTTTATAAAATAAGAAAGATTAACTACAGTGTTAGACTAATCATTGTTTCTTCTCCTCACATCATATACCTTATGTAAAAATCCATATAATATATTTAGATTCAGGTTGTATTTTACCTCTTCCAGTGTATCTTTGATGTCCCACCTGACTGTTACAGTAGTCACCCAGCTGGATACTCTGTGAAACATTTCTCTATCAAGTAGCCAGCACAATCCTTCTAAATGGTTTTGTTTTTCTCTTGCAGGGCTGAGCACTGAACCCAGGGCCTTATGCAAGTCAGGCAAGCACGACTGATGAGCTACATCCTCAGCCCCACAATTCTTTTATTTATTTTTGGCCCTACATGCCATCTTTTTCAGTTTTTATTTGAATATGCATGAATTACAGACGCAATAACATGTTAGTATCCTACAGCTTGGGAATTCATGCCCATGTATGTCCCTTTTGATGACTTTCCCCCCTCCTCTTAGTATTTCTTTCTCCCATTCTCAGTGTCTCTTCCTTTTCCAGAACATCAGATTTAGAAAACAAGATCGAAATTATTGACTAATCTCTTAGCAATGCTCAAATAACACTATACGACTGTGAAAGTGGCTTCTAGCAGACACTAGATGACTCAAAGATTCTTAAACCTGTAATTATAGGAATGCAGGAAAATGAAAATCCAAACTAAAGAAGCAAGAAAATTACTGAATGAAATCATATAAGAAAAATTCCCAAACATAGGAAAAGATAAACACAAGTGGGAGAGATAAGCCATACACCAAATATATATGGCCAAAGCAGAAGCTCCTGAAGGCACACCATAATGAAAATTACAGACATACAGCACAAAGAGAGCATCCTAAAAGCTGTAAGAGGAAAATAATAGGTAACATACAAGGCAAACGTATCAGAATAACAGCAGATTTCTCAAAGCAAACTCTAAAAGCTAGAAGAGAGTGGCTTCAAGCCTTCGAAGTCCTAAAAGTCAGTAATTGTCAATCAAGAATTCCATACCCTGAAAAAATTATCCTTCAGAATTGACAATGAAATAGAGGCCTTCCGTGACAAAAAGAACTTGAAGAAATTTATGACAAATATACCAGGACCACAAAAAATTCACAGGGGTCTCATGGATAGAGACGAAGAACATAAGCACAACACGGTAACCAGGGGCAGATAACTACTCAACAGAAAGAACAGGTAAACAAACAGGCAAACAGAAAGAAATCACATTCAAAGGTCTGGACAATGACAGGTCTCTATATTAGTAGAATGATTATAACTCTTAATGTCAATGGCCTCAATTCACCAATTAGAAGCCACTGATTGGCAAACTGGATTATACGTTGCTCGCAGCAACATACCCACCTTACCCATAAAGATAAACAGACTGAAGCCAAAAGGATGGAGCTCTATATTCCATTCAACAGGTTAACAGAAACAAGTTGAGGTAGTAAAGCTCTTTGCTGATAAAGTGGACTTTAAGCCAAATCTGGTAAAAAGAGACAAAGTAGGCCACTTCACCATAGTAAAGAAAACAATTCACAAGGAGGAGTTAAAGATAATAAACATTCATGCACCAAAAAATGGCACATCCAGCTTTACAAAACAAAAGTTACAGGACTTAAAAAAATTGATAGACTCCCAAAACATCTGTACACTCCCCTCTCCCAGAAAGGCAGATGAACTAGCTAAAAAAAAAGACATAGTAGAACTGAACGATCCTCACAGACATCTACAGTTTTTCATCCAACAATAGAATATACATTTTTCTCAGCTGTACATGGAACATTCTCCAAAACAGACCATACTCTAGGCCACAAAATGAGCTCAAATGAATACAAAAAAGTTGAAATAATGTGTATCCTGTTAGATCACTGTGAATGAAGGTAGAAATAAACAGCACAGACAACAGATACCCCTCAAACAAATGGATACTGTACAGTCCACTACCATGCAAACAGTAGTCACTGAAGAAATTATAAGGTTCCTAGAGATGAATGCTTATGGAAGTGCATCACAACACAACCTTTGAGATATAATGAAGACAGTGTTAGATGAAACGAAAAGCTGGCTTTTCAAAAAAAAATAAACAAGATCAGTAAACCCCTATATAAACTCACAAAAAGAAGGAGAGAGAAAACCTGTATCAATGCAATTAGAAGGGAAAAAGCTGAAATTACAACAGACAGCTCCAAAATGCATAAGATTTCTAAGACGTTACTTTGAAAATATATACGCCAGTAAATGTAAGAACCTAGAAATGTATGGATTTCTAAATGCATATTGATCTCCAAAACTAAAGCAAGAAGAAATAAAACACCTAAACAATCAATCACCAACAACAAAACAGAGAGGAAGTAAAAAAAGCGCTTCCAATGAAGAAGAGCCCAGGACTTGATGGATTCATGGCAGAATTCTACCAGAAATTCAAACTCTTTTAAGACATCACAAAGGAAGGAAAGTTGCTAAAGTCATTACTTGAAGCCAGCATAACTTTAATACCAAAACCAGACAGAGACTCAACAAAAAAGAGAAAACTGCAGGCCAATCTCTCTAATGAATATTGATGCAAAAATACTTACTCAACAAGGTACTCACAAATGGAATGCAATAAATCACAAAAATAGATTATTCGTCATGACCAAGTGAGCTTCATCACAGGGATGCAGGGATGGTTCAACACACCCAAATCAATAAACAATACACATTAACAGATGCAAAGATAAAAACCACATGATTATCTCAGAAGATGCAGAGAAAGCATTTGAAAAAAATCCAACATCCATGAACAATAAAAACCTGAAGAAAACAGAAAGTGAAGGACCTTATCTCAAACTGACCCAAGCCATCTACAACTTTTCTGTCAATATCATTCTAAACTGGGAAAGGCTGACCTTTACTCTACAATTAGGAACATTGTGGTTTTGATCCAGGCACTCAGAAGCTTCAACAGCCATGGCACAAGGGGACCAGCCTACTGCTCAAGCCAGTGTTGGACCTTGGCAATGTCCATGTTGTCCTGGCTTTACAGGCTTGCAGAGTGCAAGAGTTCTGGATTCATGGAGGCTTCCACCCAGATTTTCAGAGGAAGGCCTTGGAGGCCAGGCAGTGTGCCCCTGGGAAGGCAGTGTGAAAAGTTGTGAAGGAGAAGCCTCAGGTACAACGGAGAGCCTGAAAATTTGAAGAAGCCAGAGCTGCTTCTCAGAGCTGAGAGAAGCTTCAGGCTGTGAGTGGATCCAGCCCAAAGGAGAGAAGATGGGGGCTACAGCAAACAGGCATGCTGTAGGGGTGGGGCCACCCAAGCCCTCTGGAGTGCATGCCCCACCACAGTTTACCCTGATTGTTGGGTATGGAGCTATAAGATTTAACCCTTGCCGTGCTGGGTTTAGACCTTGTTTTGGTCCAATTGCTTCCTATGCTCCTATTCCTTTCTTTTGAAATGGAAGTGTGCCTTTGTGTGTTGAAGATGTTAAACCTTTCTTTGATTTTCACAGGAGCACACAGCTAAGAGTTTGCCTTGTACCTCAGAGGTGACTTTGGACTTGCACTTTTTTTTTTTTTTTTTTTACCAGTACTGAAACTATGACTCAGGCAACTCTTAGAGAAGGATTAAATGCATTTTGCATGGGGAGATGGACATGAGTCTTTTGGGGGTCAGAGGTGGAATACTGTGGTTTGGATCTAGAAGGTCCCTCAAAAGTCTTGTGTATCTGGACAGTATTGATTGTCTATGGAACCTTGTGCTGTTGGGTGATTGAGGCCTGGTCCGGAGAGATGGACTGCAGACATGTAGACTGGATTATAGACATGTAGTGTGGGCTTACCATATCTTTCTCACCTGCAAGGGTGGGACACTGAGGCATATCACAGGGGCATATCACTGGGATGGGCCTGGAAGGATATGTACGTTGCTTCCTGCCTTCCTTATGAAACAAGACTCAACTTGCCTTGAGTGGGCTTCCTGTTAGCAATGTGGTGAAAAGCTGCCTCCACCTCTGCCTTGCCATGTATTTCCACTGTTGCCAGCCACCCCTGACTAAACTGTGAGCTTCTGAAACTGTGAGCTAAAATAGACTTTTCCTTCCCTAATTTGTGGATGCTGAGTCTTCAGTCACAGCAACAACAAGTAACTTAGACAGGGAATAAGGCAAGGATACCCACTGTCACCTCTACTGTTCAACATAGTCTCTGAAATTCTGTCCAGAGCAAACAGGCAAGAGAACGAAATAAAAGGAATGTAAATTGGAAGGGAAGAAGTCAATATATCCCTTTTTTTCAGATGACATCAAAGACCCAAACATTCCACCACAAGTCTCCTAAAACTAGTAACACACTGGCACCTTTTAAACAGAGACAGAAGCAGGCCTTCACAAACCACCTTTAAAGACATCCTTCCCTGTTCAGATTGGCCTGAAGATCTAAGGCTAAGAGTCCTCTATGGGTTTGGCTTCCCTCACAATCCATGAACCTAACTCCATCCATGCTCCCTGCCCATCCTCATCTACCTCAGTCCTGTCCCTCATTTCCCTTTCCCAGTAAACTGGTGTCACAGATCTCTGCACTGCTCATCTCCTAGTGGCCTCAGTCTTTGTTCAAATATGATCCTCTTGGGTTTTTGATCACCTGTATAAAAGAATGGTTTCCTACGAATGGTGGAATCCATTTCCTCCTTTATTTTTGCCTTATTTCTGTTGGCAGCACGTGCTTCCTAGAATTCAAATCGCGTGAAGGCCACTCTCCTCTTTGTCTCTCCTTGAGCTCTTTCAGGCCTTCTGATACTTGTTGGATATTCCATTAAACTTCTCAGCACCATGCATCGCCTAGTTTTTCACTGGGCAGATGTTAGTTGGGAGGTTTAGAAGGACTTTTCTTAGCCACAACTTTAGGTATGGTGACTTAGTACTTCTGTTTCCATGATCAGTGGTAGGAGAGGTGATCTCCCTTCTAAATGACACAGCAGCTGTCTGGTTCATGGGACAGAGCCCATCCTCATGATGCTTCCTTCACTGTCACCTTTGATCACTCTCAGTGTGGTTGTGAGCTCAGGAATGCCTCTACAGGCTGCTATCTCCATAAAGGATTCTCTCTTTCCTTTTCTCTCTCCTTCCCCCCTTTTTCTCCCCATCCGTGCCCCACACCATGCACCTATACACACCACAATATTGTATCAGGTCACAAGTTCCTGGATGGGCTCACCTACTTTTGCAAAATCTGAAGTTAACAAGATGATTGTAGAAGGTGGGAGCTGTCACTGAGTGGTACTGTGCTTACCTAGCATTTGTGGGGTCCTGGGTTGGGTCCCCAGAAACAGTAACAACTACCACAATAAAAACACAGGAAGTAATTTCAAATGTTTGGAGAGTTTTCTTTTGTTTTATCACTGTTTATTTTTAGCTTCTTTTTTTTTTAACTGGTGATGGAAAATTTGTGATTATTTCCTATTTTCAGAGATATTTTGCTTTTCCTTTTCAACATTTTTCTTTTGCACTTCACTGTTTCCAGAGAGAAATGTGTGGCACATATACTGGTGTAGTTATTATCCAACTTTATACCACTTTAAAAGGGAGGATCATACATGTATTTTTACACATACAAAATATTGAGTTCAAACCCATACCCTCATGATTCACCTTTTAAGATTGCTAAAACAAAATGTTTTAAAAAGCATTATATATCTTTAAAAAGACACGTATAGTCATTTTTCTTAAAACCAGTTTTACTTCATGCCCTAACCATGTTTAACCATAAAGTAATAGCTTTAAGGATAATTAAATCTTGGTAAAATCGAGGTACACTAATTACATTAAAACTTAATCAGCTAATATGATTATATGCAAATGAAGTACTGGAAGAAACTTTGGAATAATTACCTTACTCAGGTTACTGAGCTCTGAATAATCTTTAAAAATACAACTTAGTGGTTTAAATATAAATGGGATAATTTCCCTTTGCATGCATGCCTATATACCCCATGTTCTTTCTTCCATATAATTACATCTTTAATTTGCAGCCACTTCCTCTTATCACTGGGGGTTTAATAGGTAAAAGCATCTCCCATCAGTTCCCAGCCAGGTGAGGAAGTAAGGACATGGCTGGGTCAGCCTGTGGAAGTTACATGGCATTCCGGTGTCAGCTCCAAAATAAGCAGGGAGTTGTTGCTTCTTTCTTTACAATAAGAGATATCAAAATTAAAAATCAACTTTTTTCCCCTATCCAACAGAGAAATTATACCATCAGGAAAACCCCACAGGGAGATCTCAAAGTACCCTATGTGGTCACAAGAATGTCAAAACACTTACAAAACTTTGAAGTTTTCTAGAACTAAAGAAAGCCAGAAAGGGCTGGAGGAATAGCTCAGCAGTTAAAGCACTTGCCTAGCCCTCTGAGGCTCCGAGTCTGATTTCCCGACACCATATAAACTTGGCATGGTGGCGCACACTAATAATCCCAACACTCAGGAGGCTGAGGCAGGGGGAATGCCTTGAGCCCAAGGCCAGCCTGGGCTACACAGTGAGTTCAGGATCAGTCAGAGCACAGAGCAAGGCCCTGTTGAGAGAGAGAGAGAGAGAGAGAGAGAGAGAGAGAGAGAGAGAGAGAGCACAAGAAACTTTTCAAAACTTAAAGAACTTACAATGGCTTTCATGACTACATAAAATGTGGTATCTGGATGAGAATTTTCCTTGATAAAAAGAATATTACCAGTAACCAATGAAGGGAATCTGGTTACCATAAAATTTACCTAGTGATAATGTACCAATGGTTATTCATTTGTCTTACAAACGTCCTATTAATGTAATTCAAAGCGATGTTGCAAGAGAACTGAGTATGAGGTACACAGGAACTCTATATTGTCTCTGCAACATTTCTGTGAATCTACAACTGTACTAAAATGAAAAACTTATTTAAAATTTAAAAATAACATGAATCAGTGATAGGCACAAATTCATTACTGCAGAAATTTGGAAGCTCAACAAATTTTAAAATCTCAAATTAGACTAAGGCAAACGTTTGCATAATTTTTCTCCACCTGAAGAAGGCCATTACTGAAGCGGGCACATGCACTTGCCCCTCCTCCGCCTTTCCTAGGGGAAGCTGCTCTCTCCTTTCCCGCTGTTCCCTCCTTCTCCCCTTGGTTCTGGTAAGGATGTCTATCATTACTGCCAGCCTCGCCAGGCAGGATTACGGCATCTCTTCCTAGTCCATTGGAGCAACCTATTTACTTACCTCCAGTGACTGCAGATTAGTAACTTGTACTAACTCCATAAAAAAGTAAGCTGTCAGGACAAACAACACATCCAAATTCAAGAGAAAGACAAGAACTTGCAACAAGAAGCAGGCCCTGAGCATTTGCGTACTTGACACAGATACCACCACTCCTTATAGAGTTCAGTAAGTATAGTCACCAAGATTGTTTCTAGTCTTCCTGCTAAATACTATTGTTGGGTGGAATGAAGACTTTCCCACTCTCTGACATGACTGTCATCCAGGAACTCCACTGGCAAAGAGAAGATCAAAGAAAGTCCTGAGAGGGCCTCCTTTGGGGATGCCTGTCAGGAGGCAATCAGCACCTACTGCCAAACTCCACCCAGGCCCACGCCCCTGTGTGCTCTGTGAAACAAAGGTCTCCACACGTGGGGGAAGAGCGGCAAACCCAAATGCACTAGGGCAGTGGTAGAAACCTGCTGCTGCTATGAGGATGAAGACACTGTGGTATATATAAAATTTTACCCCAAGGAGACAAGCAGGAGTATTTGTAGGCTCAGAATTACACCAATATTTGGAAAAATAATAGCTGAGAATTTTGCAAGACCATGGTAAGTATAAAAGTATACAGCCAAGAAGCTTAAACATCAGGAGGATAAGTATCAAACCCAAATAACAACTACAACATAAATATATACCTATGTATATCACACTAAAACTGCTGAAAGCTTGATAAAAAGGAAACATTTTGAAAGTAGTTAGAGAAAAAAGACAGGGATCTTACTTGCCTTATCTTTCAGAAAAACAAGGATAAGATTAATAGTAGAATTCAGAAATGACACACAAAAGTAGATAATGGGATGAATTCTTTAAAGTTCTAAAAGAAAAAAAGCCAACTCAGAATAATCTTTGGTGAAAATACATTTCAAAAGTGAAAGCAACATAAACACTTTCTCAGATTGACAAAACCTCTAGGAATTCACTGATACTAGATCCTACTAGTAAGAAATTAAAAATGAAGTTTTTCAAAGCCCCCCCCCCCAAAAAAATAGAAATATGACTTATGTAGAAGCTTGCATAGTGCAAAGAAAAGGGGGTCTGTAATGGGTTAAACAGTTATCCATCCCTAAATATTTTTACTTTGAAAGACAGCTATTTAAAGTTAAGAAAAGAACAATACATTTTACATTTTATGTGTGGCACAAGAAAAATCTAATGCATAATAGCAACTGTAGAAGCGATGCAACAAATAGGTTGAGCTACACCATTAAAAGATTTTGATAGTACATCTAAATTATGCATATTAATAGTCAAAGGTCAACTCGGATTGTTAATGTATACTCTAAGTCCTAGAGTGGTCAAGAAACTTCGAAAATGGTTATAAATAGAAAGTCAAGAGAATACAAAATGAAAAAATATGACAGCTAAATTAAATACAGTAAAAAATAGCAAGCAAAGAGTAAATGAAGCAAACAAAATCTAGAAGACGATGCATTTTGTTTCAATCTTATAAAAATCAGTTTATATAGCAGTTGCTTAACCACACAGGTTGTCAGCTTGGAGAGGAAGAAACAAAATGGAACTACATGCTACGTGAAAGACACATAACTATGAAGTGGTTAGGAGAGAGAAGAATACCAAAAAACACTTAGCAAAAAGATCAGAAGAAGGGATGTTTCAAGAATTCAGAGAGAAGACTTTTAATGACAGTTGCTACTTTTCCAGGAGAGTATAGCAGTTCTTAGTACTTACAGAAATACAAAATATATGAGACAAAAAAAATACTGTTGGAAAAAGAAAAAAGAAATACATAAAGTTGGAAGGTTTAACAGTCTTTCCTATGCAACTGAAATAAAAAATTAATCGGAAACTATGTAAACATATGAATGACTTCAACTATATGATGCACTTCAGCAGGATTTAAATTATAAAGCATTCTACCCAACAAAACAGCAAAGTAAATGTTCTTCTCAATGATATGAAATAGCAAAATAGAACATATTCTGGGCTAAAAAATCAAAATTTAATAAATTTAGAAGAATCTAAGTCATACAAAAGTAGATCTTTTGCCTATAGTGTATACTAAAGAACAGTAAGAGAAAAATGTCCAGAAAAATCTTTTAATATTTTAGTAATAACCAACACCTTTCTAGTTTTACACAGTTTAAGGAGTATCAAGAGGAATTTTAAAAATACTTGGAACTAGCCAGGAATTAAAGAAAAGCAAATTTAAACCAAAACAGAGGAAGGAAATAATTAAAATCACAGAAGAAATCATTGAAAGGTACAAATCACACTCACAATAAAAATTCCTTTGAAAAGTCAGCAAAATTAACCTATTTTATATTACTGCAGAAGAACTTAACAAAACGTAAGTGCTATAAGAAAACATTATTGATCAGCTGTCTAGGACGGCATTGTTGGAGTCTCTGCTGTCAGTAATAAAATACTGGTAAGCCAGCATTCTTGTCCAGAGGTAATGAGGAAAATCCACTTCAGAGATCATTAAGAATTTATATATATATTTTTTTGGCTGAATCTGGCTCCTTGTGGCTGTAGGACTGAGTCCCTTGTCTTCTTACTGGCTGTCTGCCAACAGTTGACCTCAGCTCCCTTATTCATTGCCGTTTGGCTGGTTTGATATTTAAGCCAAACACACACACACACACACACACACACACACACACACACACACACACACACACCCCTCTGGCACTTTAAATCTCTGAATTTCCTTTTTGGAAGCAGCCATAAAAACTCTTCATAAAAGGATCATGTGACCAAGTACTTCCAACCCCGTAACTTCCATATTCTAAATTCAACTGCTACATAACCAAATCAATAAGATAGAATAAAAAATGTTAATGTGGAAGGTTTTGTTGGGGGTGCAACAACTTTACTGTTGTCTTAAAGTTCTTCCTACATTTCTAGATGATCTGGCCAGAGAGAGAGAGAGAGAGGGAGAGAGAGAGGGAGAGAGAGAGGGACAGAGAGAGAAGACACAAGTTCCCAACACTGGAATTGAAAAATAGGGCAATATTACAGGTGTACAGGAGGAGTGCTATTACATACACAATGTATGCCAGTATATTACCACTTGGGTGAAATGAATATATTCCTTGAAAAACATAACCTACCAAACTCAGAAAAAAATAAGTAACCTAAATAAACTATGCCTATTAAAGAAGGTTAAGGTTTTCTAAAACAACTAATCACAAGAGGTTTCACAAGAAAATTTCAAGCATTTAATAATGTGCTAAGATAAATTGTATACATTTTTCTTCAAGAAAATAGAACAAGAGGAATCTTCATCTAACTTACACTATTACACCTGGCTTACCTAATAGCAAAAACGTACATAGGTATTTCTTACAAGGCTGACATCTCTCATCATGTAGACACACAAGAACAAACTGGATCTGTTCCTTCCATCCCCACTGTGGATATGTAATACACTTCATGACAAGTGGGGTTTATCCTAGGAATACAAGCCTGGTCATACTCAAATCTCAATCCGCCTACTAACAAATTAGATAAGAAATATGATATGGCCACTTAAGAAATGTAGAAAAATAATTTGCTAAAATGACAGCATCCCTTTATTATTAAAATATCCTAGCAAACTGAGAAGTAGAAGGAATTTCCTTATCCTGTAATGGCATTTACAAAAGTACTACAGCTGACACCATCACTTTCACTTGATTACCTGCTGGGCTTACTGGCTCACTTCTAACGAGAGAAACACTGACAAGGAAAAAACCAACCAACCAACCCTGTAACTTCACAGTAGAGAAACATGGCAAACAACAGCATAATAAAGGGATCAAAATACCATCAATAGGAATAGTAATGTTGCTATCACATAATCTTATGAGATATAATATAAAGGGCCTAATATGAGAAAACAGCAGACAAGTGTAATTTGAGAGCCTTCTATCAAAAAGTATCAAAGAAATGTTCAAAATGTCAAGGTCATAAAAATCGGTATTAAAGAGACTAAACAGCTGAAAAATAAATGAATCTGGTGGCCTATTATAGATTGAATCCTACAAAAAGGAAAGGTGTATGATTAGTGAGGGAACTGACAGAGTGTGAATGAAGATTATATTTTAGCCAAGAGTGATGTACGCATGTGAGCTTCTTAATTTTGATAACCTTCCACAGCTTTATTTATAAGGTGTTGATGCTAGGGGAAAATGAGCAAAAGGCAAAGGAGAAGTAGGCACATTATTATTACAGTCTTTGTAAACACAGAAATTATTATCTCTAAAGGAACAATTTTAAAAACTAGTAAACAAACAAAAAACCCCACATTGTACAAAAGAATCCTCTAAGAATGAGAGTGAAATAAAGATTTCTCCAAACTTAAAGAACTGGTCACCAACAAACCTACAACGTTGCAAGAAACGTGACAGAAAAGAGCAATACAAAACCATGCTACCAAATGGAAGTATAGACTCACAGTAACAAAAGAAAGGTCATCTTTAGAAAGGGTAATCACATGCATAATAGATTAAATTTACTTTCTTAATATTCAAATGCCTTAAACAAAAATATTAACAATGTAATAATATATCACACAACACATGTAAAGATGTCATAGGTAAGAACAACACAAAGCTTGGAGTAGAGAAATTGGGATATTTTCCTATAAAATTCTTGTATTATACATAATTCTTCTATGATACATAAAGTGGTGAGAGGCTATGTAACAGCAGCCTGCCGTAAGTTCCAGATGCAGTAAGTCTAAAGTAAATTACCCAAATAACAAAGCAGTCTTATATCTAAAAATATTAAAAACCCACCACAGACACAAAACAGAATCATAAGTTAAGCTAATAACAAAAGACAACAAAAGAGAAATATGGGAACAAAATATAGATGGAACAAATGGAATAAAAAGGCGAGATGACAGATGAGGTTACTGTTTAAACAGGAACTCTCAAGTAATCTGTAAAAATACTCAGAACTTAGTTCAGTGAGTTCACACGGTGCAAGATAAATATGCAAATATCAACGGTATTTTGGTACAGAAACAATGAGCTATGGATCCTGAAATGAAAGATACAATACAATTTATAATTTCTTAGTAAATTGGAGGTATAAACCTAATGAGATATGTACAGGATCTGCAAGCTTTAACACTACAAATTTAAAATGAAAGAATAAAAAAGTTAAATAAGTGGGGAGAGCAAGAGTGTTTAGTGGATTAAAAACTTCAACACAGTAGATGCCAGTTTCCGTATAAGGACATTCAGCTTTAAGAGAATTCCTATAAAATTCCTGCATCACACACACACAAGATTATTATAAAACATATAATAACATGGAAAGATAAAGAAACTGGAATAAACAATTTTGAAAACAGAGTAAAGTGAGAAGAAACAGTGTATCTGCTTTTGAAAACACAGTAATCAAGACTACGGTAATAAAAAAGGATTAGACAGCTAGATCAACAGAACAGAAAAGGTCGCGCAGAAAGAGGCCCATGCAAACATACCTCATTTAACTGATTTGTAATCGACACACTAAAATTTGTACAAATCTATGGGTAAAAAATATTGATTTGATATGTTTATCATGGGTGACACGAATTTGAATAACTACCATGTCTGTCTGATTTTTGACTAACGGGCAAAGCAGTCTAAGGGAGGACAAGTTGTCTTCTCCCACAGATGGCACTGCAACGATTGTACATCTATAGGTAAATTCCACCCCCCCGCAAAAATAAAACCAAGGAAAAATAAAATTTAAGTCTCAGATTATATCATAATTAACCCAAAATGAACAGAAGGTCAGATGCAACATGAAAAACTATAAAACCTTTAGGAAAAGCAGAAAATCTTGTGGGTATAGCCATAGTCAAAAGAATGCTGCACTTGACAAAGAAAAGCCAAA
This sequence comes from Ctenodactylus gundi, assembly GCA_004027205.1. Lineage (NCBI taxonomy): Eukaryota > Metazoa > Chordata > Mammalia > Rodentia > Ctenodactylidae > Ctenodactylus > Ctenodactylus gundi. The sequence goes on from PVKB01005237.1 coordinate 97,984, forward strand.
CATATATGCAGGCAATAATTAATAAATTAGAGTTCATCAAATTTAAAAAACACAATAAAGTTTGCTCTGAAAAAGAACCTATTAAGAAGACAGAAACTACAAAGCATGATAAAATGCCTGCCAGCCACTTACCTGAAAAGGATTACAGAGAAACCTCAAACAGTAGAACAACATTTTAATTATGATATCTTAGTTACTTTTTCGTTGCTGTGACTCAACATCTGCCATCCACACGTTAAGGGGAAGAAAAATTTATTTTAGCTCACGGTTTCAGAAGTTCACAGTCCATTCAAGGGTGACAGGCAACAGTGGAAGCACACGGCAGAGGCAGAGGTGGAAGCTGTTCCTCATAGCATTGCCCAGGAAGCCAAGTCAAGTACCCTCAAGTCCAGTCCAGTCCCAGAGGAAGGTAGCAGCCTATATACATCCTTCCAGGTCCTGTCCCGGTGATCCACCCCTCCTGTGTCCAGCCTCAGTGTTCCACCCCTTCCCATCACACATCTGTAATTCAATCCACATGCCTATAATCCAATCCACCCCACCAGACCAGGCCACAATTTTCCAACAGCACGTTTCCATAGACAATCTATAATATCCAAATACATGAGACTTTTGGGGGACGTCCCAGATCCAAACCACAACATTGTCAAAATCATGAAGATTTCAATGAAAAGGACGTAGAATGGTAAGCAGTACATATGACAAGAGACATTATTAACCATAAGGGAAATTACAAATCAAAACCATAACAAAAAGTCATTACACATCCATCAAAATGGCTAAAATAAAATAGTGACAATGTCAAATGCTGATGTAGCTGGGGAGAGCCTGAAAAATTCATCCACTGCTGATCAGAATGCTAAATGGTTAGAACCAATCACTCTAGGACAAAGTTTGACAATCTCTTAAAAACAACCCCTAAGTAAATAATCACTATATGACCCAGCAACTGAACTCCCAGCTTCCCCAGAAAAATGAAAATGTACTACACAAAAATCAGTGCACCTATATTTAAAGTAGCTTCAATTGTAATAGCCCAAATCTAGAAACAGTTTAGATTTCGTTCAATGAGTGAATAAAACACTGTGGTATACACCCAGGCTGTGGAGTGTGCCTCGGTAATACGAAGAACACCTTATTGTACACAGAATAACTTGAATGACTACTCAGAAAATTATCCCAAGTTAAAAATAAGAAGCCCATGACCCGCTTTGAATAATTCCATCTACATTTCATGCTCACTTGCCAACACAGAATGGAAGGAAAATAAAGAAAGCCCAGAGATAAGAGCAGAGGGGGAGGGAGCTGGGCGCCCTGAGAGACCTGGATGGGATGGAAACGGTTTGGATCCGAGGCTAATGATCATGGCATCAGTTCTCTGCGAATTCACCTTTCTTGTTACTTCATTCTTATGGACCAACATCTCCCTAAAACCAATGCCTTAGGATGCTCCACATGTGTGTCTAAGGCTCTTGGGAAACAAATCAAGAGTCATCTTCTGAAAGTGTTTTCTTAATATGTGTCACACATCCTTCCAATTTATGGGCTGTTTCAATACAGTAGTACATGAGATGTGAACCTCAGAGCTCCTAGTGTCTCATTTCCAGGTCAAAGACACAACCAACCAAGACTGAGCTTGGGCACAGCTGGCGGTGCCTGAAGAGTGGAGAAGACGAGTAAATCTGGGTTAGGCCCTGTCGCTGGGTGCACTCTGCATAAAATCTCCTTGAATCTTCTGTCCTGAGGCTTTGAGACTTTTCACAGCTGATGGAATCTGCTCCACTTCAGCGTCAGATGAGCTGTCAGCGAGGATGCTCAATTTAAATAGACTGCAAAAAATGAGTCTTTTTTGGAATAGAACTCATTACATTTGTGATGAGGGCCTAAAGTGTCTGTGAGGTGACTGATTTTGAGACCCTAAGAAGCCATCTCAAGGACTAGCCTGATGATCGCTTCCTAAGTGTCTGCAGGGAATATTGCAGGAAGATTTGTGGGGCTTGCTTCAGAAGAGAATACCTTGCTTCCTGGTACATCATTGTGGGTGATATCTGGGTTCTTTGGGGAGAAATATGCTAATCTGTTTTCACTGCTCTGTAGAGACATCCATTGGTTCTATTTTACTTAGCCTCCCAGCCAAATCATGGTCACTTCCTTTCTTTCTGTCTCCCCCCTTTCTTGTTTCTGGCTTGTTTTAAGGGAAAGGATACACTGTGCCTGCCTTTCTCCCTCCCTCCCCCCCTTCCTTCCTTCCTCCCTCCCTTCCTTCCTTCTTTTCTTTCTTCATTTCATTTTCCTTTATGATAAACTCAAAACTTAATTAATTTTTGAGACAGAGTCTTGCTATGGTGTCCAGGCTGATCTTGAGCTCTTGGACTCAAAGGTTTGCCCTACCTGAACCTTCCAAGTGCTGGGACCACAGGTGTCTGCCACATTGCTTAGCTTCTGGGTTAACTTTTTAACAGCAAATATAGATTATGTACAAATCACCCAGAGCCTGTAATCAAAATGTAAAACTAAATTCTATAGATATGGAGCTTCACTTGACTTACATAACACAGGAATGTATCATGAAAGAAAATTAGAAGAGGTCGTGGAGGAAACTGGAAGATTTTTAGGATATCATATTGTTAGGTGAGATTTACCAGAGATGATACTTCCTGAAAAAGGCATAATTTCAGTAGAAACTTAAGGAGTTGCTTGTTAACACCCACTGCTTTCCTGTCTGTGCTGGCTCTGTGTTTCGCTGCATTGTCATTTCTTACCTACTCCTGTGCCATGTTCCCCCCTTCCTGGGAAAGAGGCCATATGGCGGGCCAGGGGGCAAGGAGACTGGCAGAGTGAGCACGTTTCTCCCTCACTTGTCCTCCTCAGGAAGGCCTCAGGTGCTGGTCCAGCAGCTGCTGCTGCAGCTTTGTGACTCTTCCCTTATTCCTTTGTCCCACCAGGCGGGGTGTGTAAGGGCTTCGGGCCTTGTTCATCTCTGAGCTGCTCCAGTCTCCCGTGTTCTCACCTCTCAGTTCAACCCAGCTCCTCACCCACCCTCTGCATTCACTTCTCCCTTGCTCTTTCCTTAGTCAGCTGAGATGAGTTGACATGAAAAGTGTACTTCCATTCTCAGGGAAATATACTTGCTTCTCTCCATTCTTCTGATTTGCTTTGGTGTTCCAGACTCCGGCTTGTTCTAAGGGAAAGGATTCATTGTGCTTCACTGTGCTGGAAGTCTTCGCCCCCAACAGCACAGTGGCACAGCAGGACCCACTGCTCTACTCGGCTTGGCAGAGCTCTTTGCCTGGCTCTCCCCTGTCCTTCAGGTCTCAGCTTGAAGATCTTCTTGACTTAGGAGTGGGACCAGGCTCCCCTTTCCATTTCTGTTTAAAAAGACTCATGCCCATGTGCTCTCTGTTTGCGACAGTTGCGCTTTTGCGTTTTCTTGCAACATTACGGCATTCAGTGGGCCCTAGCCTTTTTGACAATGGGACTGGCTTAGTTGGCTAAACTTCCAAAGATGGGCAGGAAAGGGTAGTTCTTGTTTTGCAGAGGATTGTTGGATGATATCTTTGAAATGGCCAACTGCAGGGGGAGTAGAGAGCAAAGTCCCCTCCTGGCATGTCAGGAGCGACATTAGAACTTAAATGGGAGCACGCTAGCAGGAAGCCAAGTCTTGCTCCCCACTTCCCTCCTGCTGCCCGCAGCTCATCTGTCCAGCACTACTGGCTCACGGCCCAGGATGAGGGACCTCCGCACTATGTGACTGGTACCCATTTTCTCTATCAGACTGTAAAAAACCCTTCGATTGCTCTTGCATCTCTAGTTTCTAGCAAGAGGCATTCCTTTTACCAGATCACTAAGTGCCAGACCAGTAACAGATGAGAATCTGGATTGGTGCTTTAGAGAAAGCCAAGCGGCTTGCCCAGGTGGGAACTGCTGCAGACTCACAGCCTCTTTGCCTTTCTTAGTATTTTTGGCTTACTCTCAACATCTGCTAACTTTCTAGAGACTCAAATCTGTATTGAATTAATCCCTGAAATTCTAATGTTTTAAGGTGCAATTATAAATATGAAAATAAGTACATTCTGAGGCGTATGAGGCCAGCTGCTGTGGGTTCTGGAAGCATCTGAAATGCTTGGCGTCATTACAAAGGACCAGATTCGTGTGATATGGAAGTACTGATAGGAAGACCCCTGTACCCTAAATGACAGTCAGAGGCTGGATTCATGACAGCATTAAGGTAGAGCGGCTTGTGTGTTCACCTGACCACCATCGGAGCTCTTATTTTGTAGAAAAGCTGTGCGTCATGGCACTGAGACTGTAGCATAAAGGACTGAGTTGCTGGGGTCTCAGCTAGGCGCCTCTAGTCCTCTGTCCATTTTCCTCATCTGTAAAGTGACAATTATCACTGTGTCCCTGTCCCCCATGGCTGTTAGGAAGAGGAAATAATAAATACAAAGCTGCCAGGACGGGACCTCGCCAGGGGATACAGTCACATTCACTTGATTTTTAGAATATGCTGATGCTGCAGGAATCTATATGTCACTTCCAGTATTTTTCAGAATAAGAACAGAGTGAAATGTGTGATTTGTATCTTACTGTGTCAATAAATGTTACAAATGGAATTGATGCCAATGCTTGTTGCATGTCAAATATTCTCAGAAACCTACTCAGAAGCAAACATTTCCACTAAAGCAATAGGTTTGGTCAAAGTGGATTAGGTTTTGAAAACAAAAGAGAGCCTCATACTCAGATTGAGTATTTTTAAAAATGCAGTGTGCCTCTCACTAATGACTGTAATGTTTACAGTCAGTAACTTATCTATAGACCTAGAGCTCCTATTTCAATGATGGAGGATTCGGATGGACAACCAGCAGCAGGAGCCACAGGCCAGTCTCCACTGTGCATATTTCCTGAGACCATCACACATCAGTTAGTGTTTAGAATGAGAACAAGTAGTCACTTCATGAAATTGGACTTTTCAACACCTTTGAATTAATCTTGCTTCTTCGCAGCAAATCAAATCTTAAAAATCCTGAGAATTGTTTTAATGATGTAGGTTATCTCGGATGCTGAAAGTGCTGTTCTTAGCACTATTATAACTGACCAGTACTGTTCAGTAAGAAAGTACAGATGTGTAGATATCATTTTCCAAAATTACAGACAAACGCTAGACTAAGCCCACTCATCTCACAAAAAGATGTGTTTGTCATAGGAGTCTAGAGAAGCCATGTGATTGGAGTATTAGACAGTGGCAACAAGTATCATGAAAGTCCAGATGCCATCTTTCTCATATATCTTTAAGGCTACCAAACAGTTCAAGGAAACGTTATAAAGCGTCTAACTGGAGAAACAGAATTGGAGTTGGGGATGGCATACAGTAGCCAAAGCAGTAAAGGAGAAAATGTTAACACACACACACACACACACACACACACACACACCCCATTATCATCAACAATGAAGTTTTCAAGTCAGAAAGAAACAAAGTTTAGGAGAAAAGAGAGTTCCCAGCCTCCTCTTTTGAAGCCAGACTAGGCATGAAAAGTCGAGGGACAGTGTAAAGGGAGCCCATACAAGACCCATAGTTGGAAGTAAAAAACTAAAGAGGTAGTCGTGTCAAATGAAAGAAGGTAGGACAGAAGAAAGCAAAAGGCAGGAAGGACGGGAGGGAGGAAAGAAGGAAAAAAAGGGAACATACCATATAAATTTAAAACAAACTAAGCTGGGCGTGGTGGCGCACACCTGTAATCCCAGCACTCGGGAGGCTGAGACAGGAGGATTGCCGTGAGTCCAAGGCCAGCCTGGGCTCTGAAGTGAATTCAGGACCAGCCTGGACCACAAAGTGAAACCCTGTCTCAAATAAATAAATAAATAAATAAATTTAAAACAAAGTAGAACATCGACTTGAAAGAAAACATAGTAGAAAAAGAAATTTCCTTGAATTTACTTGCACAGCAGCATGCATGGAGAATTAATTCATAAGAAAATATGATTTGAAATGACTGAGCAGCAGAATGAGATGAACAGGATATGGACTGCAGACCTCAGTGACAAATGCAGACCCGGACACTGCTATGAAATGTTTACCTTCACTAGGAACACGCAAGAGCAGATGGAAGGTGGGAAGACTCCAGTGACTGACCTGAGGAAGTCACGATGTGTGCAGCAAACAGAAACAGTAAGAACTGAACAGGAGACCCAGCACACACGTTGGACAGGTGTTCAGGAGGTAAGAAACATGGACATAGAACAGTGTATCTGAAATTATGATACAAGAAAATCTCCCTTAAGCGAAGTGCACTTAATATATCAATGAAAACAATGCATACTTTCTCAACTCCTAAGTACTTTCTCATTTCGGTTTTTAAATTTAAAAAAAAATATTTGAAAGTTTGTCTTATTTTAGAATGAGGGAATTCTGGGATTCAGTATAGTAAGGTGGATTGTTTTTAAGGGGAAAAATATGAGATTGGCCTCAGAGCTCCCACAACAACACTCCAGGTCAGAAGAAAAGAGAACAGTATCTGCAAATTTCTGACAGGATGAAACTATAACTCTGTCAAGATGTAAATATAAAGAATAAAGGTCTGTGAAGACCTTGCCACTGTCTCCTGCACAGGAAAACCTGGACTTCAACACTCATGGATCCCTCTTGAACGAAATTACTGAAGAATAAAATCCACCCACATAACTGCTGACTCAAGTGCAGGCCTCAGAGAAGAAGGAAATACACTGTCACCGCACATAGAGGCACGTAAGTCACTTAAATATAAGTGAATATGAAACAACTTCAGAAATTATAATTTAAAAAGACATAGCATCTAACAACGCAGAAAACAAAACTGTAAGCCATGGGAGGGGCGGGGGGGGGGGGGGGGGGGGGACTCTGACAAAGGAAAATGTGAGATCTGTAGTGTCTCTGCGTCCCAGAAAGGCCGTCACTGGCAGCCAGTGACTAAGTACAACCCACGGGGGCTGGGCAGATGAGACCTGGCCTGGCACTCACAGCTAGATGGGGCCTT
>PVKB01005238.1:0-104901 GCA_004027205.1 Ctenodactylus gundi
TAAAAAAAAAAAAAAAAAAAAAAAAAAAAGTCTTTTTCCTCTGTTGTTCCAACTGGGTAATATTTATTCACCATTCTTTAAGTTCACTGACTCTTTTTGCTGTCCTCTCCATGCTATAACTAAACCCATTCAATGAGTTTAGACACTGTATTTCTGAGTTATAAAATTTGATAATTTGATCTTAATTTTTCTTTAATACTGTTTTTAATCATATTTTTGTATCACAGTATTCTAAACACATAAATTTAGAAGTGAAAAGTGACTGCCACTGTGCAAACCCTATAAATTAGTATTTTATAAAGGAAATTAAAGTGGGTACCAAAACTACCATAATTCCTGTTTTTACAGGGTACTCCTTTCTTTTCATTTATTTCAAATGTGATTTTCAATACCTCTGGAATCTAGTTATAATAACTACCTTAAAAGTTTCTACCTGAGAATTCTAATGTGTGATCATCTTGGGGTTGTCTTTCTCTTAAGAACTGGCCACATTTTTTTGATATTTTTTGTTGTAATGTTGTTGTTTGTGGTGTTAGAAACAGAACCCAGTGCCTTGTACATGCTATGTAAGTACTCTATGGCAGAGCTACATCCCAAGCTCTTTCTGGTTCTTTTTATCAAATCATTCTCAATTTTATCTTAGACACTGTAATGGTGTTAGGTTATACAGCATGAGTACTGGTACAGTACTTTGGAGGACACTGGAGTCTCTGTTTTGGCAGACTATCAGTGGCAGACTATCGTATCTTGCTTTGTATAGGTGGTGCTAACCTCTTGGTTCAGTTCTTAAAATCTTTGCTGTGCTAGTGTGCATCTGTGCCATGATGTGCAACTCAAAGGTTAAGCTGAGACTGGCAGAACTTTTTTTTTTTTTCTCTGAGCCTACAGAGGCTCTCTTCCCTAATTTCTCTGGACAGGAAATGAGGGCTTCTCTTGATGTTTTGTCTGCTGGAGCTGCTATACCTTCTGCAACTGTCTGTGAGGCACAGAGGCAAGAGGAAAGACAGGAGAAACTCCCCTCTGTGTGGTTTCTTCCCTGCCATCTGCTGGCTCTTGTTTATTTTTAAGAATCCTTAACTAGTTTTAACTGTATATATATATATATATGTTTGTCTAGTTTCAGAAGTTTATAATTGTAATCAGCAGGGTGGCAGGATGGGCTGTAATGGCCTCATATTACCACAGTGGACTCAGAACTCTCACAATAATTTTTGAAAAACCTTTTTGCTGGGTATAATGAAATAGGCTGGCAATCATTTGGGGGACCACTTTATGTCTTCCCAGCGTCTTCTGACATCACAGTTTCTGTTCAGAAAACAACAGTCACCTTCTTACTGTTGTTCCTTTGAAGATACTTCATTTCTTCTTTCCAGCTCCTTTTCATATTTTTGCTTTGTATATCATCTTCATTTATGTTAATTTTGGAAGATTAAGTATGGTTTGCTTTGTATTCTGCTTGATATTTGTACAGCTTAAATATGTGAGTGGACATCTTCAACTGCTTTTGGAAAATTCCTGTCAATTACTTTGGGTTTGTTAGATTTCACTCTTCCTTTAAACTCCATTCCACAAATTCTGATCCCCACCCACTCTTTTTGGTATTTTCTATTTTTTCCTGTCTGTGCTTCAGTTTAAATATTTCCTATTGATTTCCCATCTAGTTTATTAGTTTTTCCATTTCTGTGTTTTATCTGCTGTTAAATCTAACTACTGCTTTTTTTTTTTTTTGAGGCTAGGTCTCTGTAGTCCAGGTTGGTCCTAGACTCACTATGGAGCCCAGGCTGGCCTCAAACTCACAGCAATCCTCCTGCCTCAGCCTCCTGAGTGTTACTACTGCATTCTAAGCATATTTTTCAGTTCATAATTTACATTTGATGGTTTTCTAACAGATTCTAATTAGTGAAAATTTCCATCTTTGTAACCATTCTTGATACAGTTTTCTTTCACATCTTGAATATATGATAATTATTCCAAGCTCCTTACTAATCAAGTATCTGGATTATCTGAGGTTCTATTTCCATTATCTGTTTTTCTTTCATTTTTTCAGTCACGATCTTGCCTCCTGGCATAGTTATTTTTAACTGAGGGACAGAGACTGTATGAAATAACTGTAAGGACTCCCAATGTTTTATTCCTTTAGAAAGTGTACACTCTTGCCTCTGCCAGATAAAGAACAACTATTTTCATCTAGGCACATAGTGACCCAAGCCCAGCCTCAGCTGTGGCAACCTGCGGGCAGTGGTGCTCCTGAGGCCTAGTGGGGGGCTGAGGGCCTGGCACGGTTGCCAAAGTTCCTCCCCTGGAAGCAGAAGTGCTGAAATAGAAGATACTGTTGCTTCCGGCACATCCAACTGCTAAGAACTATTTTTCAGAGCTCTATGCTTACACGTCTCATGAAATAGCAGAATGCTGAAAATGTCTCTAAAGGAAAAACCCAAATATTTGAGGTTCCTGAGATTTTTAATTTTGTTTCCTCCCTCCCCAGCCTCTCCATTTTCCTTCAGGCCCGGTAGAAGGCAAATGCTGAACCTGCAACCACTGGGTCTGTGCTCAGCAAATGCCTTCTAGGAAAACAGAGCTCTAGAAATTCAGCTCCAGAACTTCAGCTCCCTCCCCACTCTCTGCCTGGAGTCTTGTCCCTCTGCCCTCTGGTTGCTTTAGCAGTTCTCTGATGGCTCCAAACAGATACTTTCCATACTTCACCTGGACTTTTGCTCTTGGAAGGTATGCTGGCCTACCATAACCATCTGGCCCAACCAGGAAGAGAAGCCATGTTCCGGGCTGGCGAATTCAGAAGGCACACTGGGCAGTATCTTAAGGAAAATGTGCCCTCTGAAGAAGGAAACAATGGAACTCAGTCACAGCTCTGCATAGCACACCAATCCTTCTTCCAATTACAAATCACTGCTTTTCTAAACTGAACTCTAAGTATTTCAATTCAAATTCTAATTCTTATAAACCTGACAAATCCCATGACTCCTTCCTATAAAGCTTCATGCAAGGAAAACAGTCAGAACAGCCATCATGTCTAGTAAGCAACTTTCAGGGGTGGTAGCATATGATGAAACAGACGGCAAGACTAACATGCTTACCTTAGAGGATGTGGCGTAAGTGGTAAACCTGGAGTACCATCGGCTGGCCCTCTCTGCGACTCCCTTCCCAGCAGTGAACATGCTGTGCCTGAGAACATCTAGTTTAGGTACAAGCAGCGTATCTAAGTTAAATGCCGGTGAGGAATGGGTTACAGCATCTTGAGATCCTTCCCTAAATGGGCAAGAGGGTGAGAAGGCTGGGGAAGACCACAGCCGATCCCTCGGCCTCTCCTCAGTTCTTGTATAGCTCTTAGACTTGGTGAGTCTCACTGGCCTGGGGGAGTTGGGAGGCAGGCTTGATCTTCTGCAGGCCTTGGCCACTGGTGGGCTTTTCTTACTGATTACTTTATCATCACACGCCCGCTGTAAATCTACACTTGGCGTGCGGCTCGTCAAAGGACTACTCATGTTATTCATGTACATCACAATCTCTTCGGCTAAATCACGCCTAGCAGATGGCGTTGAAACACTTTTGCTGTCATCTTCATCCTCCTCCTCCTCTTCTTTCTGCTGCTGTTCAGTCTCAGCAACCAGGAGGGACAGGGGGTCAAATCCTGTTGCTACATCCGTTTTCTCGAAAGGTTTTACTGAAAAGCTGCTGTTCGTTCGCTGTATCCTCTTGGGATGTACAGGGGCTTTTGATCTGTCTGTTTCTGTGTCTAAGTCTTCTAAGTCAAAAATAACAGGAGATTCCACTTTATCTACTGAGCAGCTAGAGCCATCAAACAGTGCATCGTCATCACTGGATTCCTTTTCTAGACTGTCTCTTTTGGATCTTAAAGGTGGCTTGCCAATAGCAAGGCTATTTGGCCTTGTACTCTTTGAGATAACATTTGAAAGAATTTTTGCATCAGCTCCTAATTTTTCCACTATATCTCCAGGATCTGCTTCCTGGTTAATTCTATTCAGCATAAACCCCATCAGCACCCCTCCAGCATGACCACAGGTCCTGCTTCCCCAGGCCACTTGCTGATGCAAATGAGCTTCGTTGTCACTTTTATGTCTTTTCCTGAAGTATTTACTTTGAGCCTTTCCAGCTTCATTTATATCCTCCAGGGATGATGTTAAGAGCTGCTCAGGCGTGCTTTCTGAAAAACAAGAAGACTACTTTTAGCTATGAAAAATGTAATGTCTGAATATACATACTCGTAAGTATTTAAAATTCTGCTGATGAAAATGAGTATAATAGGTACTCACTGCCATTATTTCACAAACAATATTTTAAGCACTTTACTTATATCATCTACTGTAAACATCAGAGAAATCCATTACTTAGTCCAAAGTTACCTAATCCTTAAGTGATAGAACTGGGATTCAAATGCAGTTTAACTACAAAGGGTGCTATAGTTTGGATCTTGAGTGTCCCCCCAAAGCCTCATGTATTTGGAACTGTGCTAGGAGACAGAGCTTGGCTGAAAGGGATAGATGTTTGGGGCTTGACCTGGAGGGATTGTATAGACTTCTTGAGATTGCCCAGAGAAGGGCTTTTAGGTGTTTATTACTGACTTATGGGCCAGGAAATGAGAGAAGGGCACCCACCCTATGTGTGTGTGGGGATATTGCCACTTGAAGCTCTGAACTAAGTAAAGGAAGGAAGACGAAACACTGTTGTGGCGTCTTCCTGGGAAAGCTCATCTGCTTGCTCCTACTTCACCTGGCTTCTGTCTGCAGTGGAGTGAGCAGCTCTCCAGCCTGCCTCTGCCATGTACCTCCACCATTGCTGGCTGCCCCATGAATGGACTGTGTGAGAGACCTTCTGAAACTGTAAGCTCAGTAAATCTTTCCTCTTTTAAATGTGGATGTTGGGTATTTTGTCACTGCAACAATAAAGTAACTAAGACAAAGGGTATGCTCCTAGACATTAGAATGCATTTCTTCTAAACATTTTTTTTCAATTGAGATTTATATGTAAGCTAGGAGTAGTGGCATATACATATAATCTCAGCTATGTGGGAGGCTAAAGTTGAAGGGCTGCAAGTTCAAGAGCAGCCTGGGCAAACTGAGTAAGACCCTCTCTCACAACAAAAAATAAAATTGAGAGGCCATAGTCAGTGGCAGAGCCCTAGCCTAGCATGCACATATACAAGGCTTTTGAGTTCAATCCCCAGAACCACACACACAAAGACTTATATTTAATAATAATTTTATATTATTTCCACTAAATTGATTAAATAACAATGGTCATACATTTGTGGTTGAGCTAGATAAATGTGAGATTCTGAATTTTCTATTTAGTAAGATGGAAAACAGACCCCCAAATGCGAAACCAAGCCACACAGAAGGGAGCTATGTTAATTTTCTCCATAAATAAAAATTATTTTAAAATTGTCAAGTCTTTATTACTATGGATTTTAATGAATAATTTTACCTTTGCTTAACATATCGACTGCAAGTTTATTAACAGTTAATCATGAATGGCCCCTTCACATTCTTCACAAATGCTGTTTAGTGCTTCCTACTAAATGTCTCAGGTACAATGCTAAAAGCAGAAATCTAGAATTTTGGTATCTTGGTCATCCTTAATTACATGGAAGTCTTGAAAGCATTAGTCTCGGTACAGTACTCTCAACTATTCTTAGATGCATTATATAAAAAAATTAGTTCTCTGTAACTGGGCAATTACTAAAAATAAAGTTGCCTTTTTCTTGCCATGTGACAGATGCATACAGCAGAAGGACAGATAAAAGGCAATCATACAGACCATAAAAACTAGCCAACTATTGCTGTTTAGTAAGCACTAACAAGGACACCAGGCGCTGGAGGAATGGCTCAGCGGTTAAAGCGCTTGCCTAGCAAGTGCTAAATTCGATTCCCCAGCACCACATAAGCCAGACGTAGTGGCACACACCTATAATCCCAGCACTCGGGAGGATGAGGCAGGAGGATTACTGTGAGTCCAAGCCCAGCCTGGGCTCCATAGTGAGTTCAGGCCCAGCCTGGGCTACAGAGCGAGACTCTGTCTCAAAACAAATAAAACAAAAAACAAGAACAACAGGACACTAGAGAGGCACTTTTATTTCCTTTATCAGCTTATGACTGAGGACATAAGAAACCAAGAAACATTTTTTTCTAACATTCTGGAAACCTGCTTGACAAGTTAAATATTACAAAAGACGTCGATGAAGCTTGTGACCCAAAGATAATACTCTGGAATTGCATTCAAATAGATCTGCAGTTCTGTATTCAAATAGATAGCAATTATGTGAAAAGTCAACAATGTGTTAAGACTAACCCACAAAGCTGGTTATTGGACTATCTCACAGATCGGCAAACTGAACTCACTTCTGAGCCAAATCTGGCCCAAGGCATCTTTACGTCCCATACTGGATGTTTTCTAAATTTGTAAAGGGTTATAAAAGATTTATACACACATAAAAATGAACAGATAACAGAGATCGTATTGGCATGAAAGGCCAGCTTGGGCTACATAGTGAGTTCCGGACCAGCCTGGACTAAATAGGAAGATTCTCAAAACAAAACCCAAACAAACAAATTTAAAAAACTGAATCATTAAGTATCTAAAGTAGCTGAAAAACCAGATAGACAGTCAGGTGTTTATTACTCTGATGAAATGTTAGGATCAAAGGTTGATTTATAATCATATTTAAATAAAAATTCATAATAGAAGATCCTAACCAGAGAAGAAGCATGAGCAAAGGGGAATGAAGACACACAAAAAAGCCCTCTACTCCCGGAAGCTGCGGCAAGAAGACCGAAAGTCTGACCCAGCTTGGAGAACTCAGAAACTCTGTGAGATCCAGTCTCAAAATGAAAAACAAGAAAAAGACTTGAGATGTAGTTCAGTGTGAAGACCCTGGGTTCAAACCCTGTACCACAAAGAAAACAAAAGTTACTAAGGGTTGAAACTAGAAAATGGTTATGAAGGACAAATGGTTGTGAAACAATTCCATGATGACAAAATATGTTTTAAGTTATAGCAATTAGCTAACAAGGAAATGCAGAACAAGAGAGTTATAAATTATCTAAATTTTTCTTTGGAAAACAAGAGCCCTCAAGCCCTGGAACCCTAGACAGTAAATTCCTGCTACATAGTAAATATTTCAGGTTTTGCAGACCATGTGGTCTCTGTCCCAACCGCACAAACGTGCTGTTTACAGTGAAAAAGAAGTCATGATATGTAAGTCATGAAGTCATGAAGAAGTCATGAAGTCATGATATGAGTGATATGTAAAAGATCAGTATGAGTGTGTTACAATATAGACCTATGAACATGAAGTCTCAATTTGAAACACAGGCCACGGGCTAGTTTTAGGCCCAAATCTGTCCACTCTTGGGTTAGGAGCATATCTAACTATGCTGCAGAGAAACCAACATTCCAGCAGCAAGGCTGAAGCCCAGTCTGACAACAGAGGTTCAAAGTTTCCAGACTACAAATGGTAACAAATTAGGCTAAAACCATAAGCAAATTTAATTATTAGTATAGTAACACTAGATGCTCTGAATTTTAATCCCTCTCAAAATAGCTTGGTGAAAACACTCTGAGGCCAAGTATGATCATGAAGCATAATCTAATTTTTCATTAATTATTCACAATTTATGTGACCTACCTAATAGATTATATCTTAATTTTATAATCTTTAAAATAGTGCTAACCAGCTGTGATGATGCAGGCCTATAATCCCAGAACTCTGGGAGGCTCAGGCAAGAGGGTCATACCATAGGCAGCTTTAAAAAGTTTAAAAATGGGCTCAGTGCAAAGGCCCTGTGTTCAACACAAATACAGCAAAACCAAATAAAATAATTAAAAAGTCAGTGTTAACATTCTCTCACTAAATATAAACATTGCTGTTTATATACAAAGTAATACATAAAACCACTTTGAGCTGGGTGTGGCACACACTGGTCATCTCAGCTACTTGGGAGGCTAAAGCAGGTGGGTCCCAAGTGCAAGGCCAGCCTGAGAAAATCATTAAGACACTTTCTCAAAATTTTAAGAAGGGCTTGGGGATGTAGCTCACTAGCACAGCACTTGTCTAGTATGTACAAGGTCCTTGGTTCAACTCTTTTCCCCCTGAAAAACAGAAGCAATATGCTGACTAAAAAGCCATCTGCTTCATTTGTTTTTTTTTTCCCACTTTATTGATATGTATAAGTGCAAAATTTAAGGTTCACAATGGAGTTGAGCATTATGTGCACATACGTATCTTGTCAAGGTGACAAGGGCTTTCCCACTCTCTTTTTGTCCCTTCCCATCCCCTCCCCTCCCTCCCTCTTCCTCCATCCTACCCCACTGTTTCACTTTGTTTTGTGTTTTAAGTTCCATAAGAGTTGTGATCTGGGACTCTGCTTCTGACTTACTTCACTAAGCATGATGTTCTCAAGTTTCTTCCATTTGTCTATAAAAGCCTTCACGCTGTTGGACTTTATTGATGCATAATATTCCATTGTGTATAAATCCCACAATTTGTGTACCAACTGGTCTGTTGATGGGTATTTTGGTGACTTCCATTATTTTAGCTATTGTTAGTTGTGCTGCTATGAATATGGGTATACATATATCTCTGTTGTGTGTTGCTTTGGCCTCTTTTGGATATATTCCCAGGAGGGGTGTCGCTGGATCAAAGGGATTATTTATTTCTAGTCTTCTGAGAAATCTCCATACTGCTTTCCAGAGTGGTCGAAGGAATTTACATTCCCACCACCAGTGTAGGAGTGTTCCTTTTTCCCCACAGCCTAGCCAGCACTGATTGCTATTTGACTTGTTGATACAGGCCATTCTCTCTGAGTGAGATGATATCTCAGCATTGTTTTGATTTGCATTTCTCTTATGGCTAGAGATGTTGAACATCTTTTTATGTATCTACTGGCCTTTTGTACTTCTTCGTGAGTGAACTGCCTCTTCATTTCATTTGCCCACTTTTCAATCATTCCCTCTCAAATCAGGAACAAGACAAGGCTGCCTACTCTCACCACTCTTATTCAACATAGTCCTTGAAACACTGGCCATAGCAATCAGACAAGAAAATGAAATTAAGGGAATCTGCATTGGAAAGGAGGAGGTCAAACTCTTCTTCTTTGCAGATGATATGATTATCTACATGGACGACCCTAAAAACTCCACTACAAAACTCCTAGAAACAATAAAAAAAATTGAGCCAAGTCTCAGGCTACAAAATTAATACTAAAAAATCAATAGCTTCTCACTATACTAACAATGAACTTATTGAGCAAGAACTCAGAAAAACAAGTCCATTCTCAATAGCTCAGCAAAAAATTAAATACCTAGGAGTATACCTAACCAAGGATATGAAGGACCTATATAAAGAAAACTACATTACACTGAAGAAAGAAGTTATAGTAGACACTAGAAAATGGAAAGGCATCCCCTGTTCTTGGATAGGCAGAATAAATATAGTCAAAATGACTATACTGCCCAAACTGATATATAGATTCAATACAACTCCTATCAAAATACCTACAAGTTTGTTCGAAAAACTTGAAACAACAATCCTTAAATTCATATGGAACCAAAGGGACCAAGAACAGCCAAAGGAATCCTGAGCAACAAGACCAAGGCAGGTGGCATTACAATTCCAGACATCAGACTGTGCTATAAAGCAATAGTTGTAAAAAAACAATTTGGTATTGGCACAAAAATAGACAGAGCAGTGGAACAGAATTGAAGATGCAGAGACAAACCCAAATACCCTCAATTACTTAGTCTTTGACAAAGGGGCCAAATGCATACAATGGAAAAAGGACAGTATGTTCAACAAATGGTGCTGGGGAAACTGGATATCCACATGCAGAAGAATGAATCTAGCCACACACCTGTCACCATGCACCAAAATCAAATCAAAGTGGATCAAAGACTTAAACATTAAAAATGAAACACTAAACCTTCTAGAAGACAAATTAGGCAAATTTCTAAAAGATATAGGGGTAGGCAAAGACTTTCTAGACAAGAAACGAAGAGCAAAAGAAATTATCCCCATTATTAACAAATGGGATCTTGTCAAATTAAAAATTTCTTCACAGCAAAGGAAACTATCAACATTGTAAAAAAAGAACCAGCAGACTGGCAAAAAATATTCACCACCAACATCTCAGATAAGAAGCTCATAACTAGAATATACAGGGAGCTGAAGAAAAGTAAGCCTACCATCTGCTTCATATGTAAATTGTCGGGGGAAATGGTGTCTTCAGATTCATCACTTCCCCTGTCCCTACTTTTCCCTTCCAAAAAGTCCTAAATAGCCCAAACCCAAAAGGCAGCATGTACTGGGAATTGTGCCCTTATTCTCTGTCATAATGAAAGTTTGAGCAAAGTATGTTATACAATATAAAACGCATGCTAGTAATTCTTTCCATGAAAGGCTGCACAAATATATTTTAAAAAGAACTGTGGAGTATTAAGACTTATTCACTAGGCACACTGTTAGAGTACATTCTGCAGCTAACAGATGCTGACGGCCAGCTCACCTGTGCTGGCCCCGGACACGCAATCAGCGCTGCTGCTGCTGGCACCGCCGAGGCGGACTATGCTGGCGCCACTCTGGTAGCTGAGCCGGGGGAGGCAATCGGCACTGCCTTTTGCACTCTCGTTCTCTGACACTGTGAGGAGGGAAATGGAATAATAAAATCAAATCTGTACACATCGCAAGAAGCAGAACAGAGTCACTTCTCAATGTTCCTACCAGGAAATGGGAGACAGGAATATTCCAAATGCCTCTCTGTATTTCTCACGCACAAAGGAATCATTCCATTTATTTGAGGACTCAAAGCACGGGCCAAATTACTAAGTACTGGTCATGCATGAGGGTCATGTACAAATTTGGTATCTCCTCTTTGATTGGAAGAGACAGATTTTTGTGGAGGGAGTAAATGTAAGCCATAACCTATTACAAAGCTTTAAATATTAGTAAAACTCAGAGAAGAGACACTTTAAAAAATATATTTCTGGGGCTTGGCTGGAGGCATAGCTCAGTGGTTGCTTGCCTAGCAAATACTAAGTACCCAAGTTAATTCCCCAGCACCACATAAAAGCTGGCATGGTGGCACACGCCGGGAGCCTGATGTAGGAGGATTGTCCTGAGTCCAAGGCCAGTTTGGGCTACACCAGGGAGTTCAGGACCAGCTTGGGCTACAGAGCAAGACCCTGTCTCAAAAACAACCCCATATATATATATATATATATATATATATATATATATATATATATATATATACACACACACACACACACACACACACACACACACACATACATATATACATATATGTATATATACATGTACACATATATATGTATGTATATATATATATATATATAGATACATATGTATCGATACACACATATATTTCTACCACAGCAAGAACATTTTGTGAGCTAGGCAGCACTCACACTAATTGTATTTCACTAGAGAGTGCTTCACTGCTGAGGCTATATACTTAATACATGAGAGTGTATGAAAGCTAAAGAGAAGAAAGAAGTATAAGGGAACAATGGAAAGTAAAACCATTTTTATATTTAAAAATCACTTGTATTGTCTATGCCTTCACAATTTTATACATTTTCAACTTGAACAATACCTACAGGAACTAGAATCACTTTCTTTTTTATCTTTTTCTTCTTGAATATTCTCAGTAGATGTAGTCCCTCTTCTAACTTCATCTTTAGACAATGAATTATATCCAAGATCAGAATGGCCACCTAAAAAAAATTCCTACATTATTTATCATAAATTTATTCACTGAAAGCAACTGCAATTACGAGCAACAAATCAGTGTCCAGGTAACTTCTAACCGAAAGTACAATTTTGTTATCTACCCCTCCTTCTCTATCTGCTGTAGAGAAAGAAATGAACCCAAAATAATTAACTTTCAGCTCCACAGTGTAGTCAAAAGTTAATTCACACTACTATGCAGGCACCAAAAGACAGATGAATCAGGCATTCTTTTCTCTTTTTTTTCTTTCTTTTTTGGTACTAGAGACTGAAGCCAGGGTCTTTGGTCTGAGCTACGTCCCCGGCCCCTTTGATTGCTTATTTTGAGATGGGGTCTCACTAAGTTGCCCATGGTGGGCTTGAATTTGCGATCCTCTTGCCTCAGACTCCCAGAGTGTTGGGATTACAGGCCTGTACAACCAAATCAGACACTGTCTATACAAGTCTGTGACCTCTGTAAGTGAAGGTGTGAGTCCATCTAAGCGAGGGTGAAGATAAATCTGCAGCGCTCAGAGCACTCACTCATAGGTCAGTGGAGTGGAATGTCCCAAGAAGTTATATTTCTTTAAATTTACTGGTAAGCAATTTAATTTTTAAAAAATTCAGCTGAACAATTACAGAAATGCACATGAGGTACAACACAGGAATAGTAAAATATCTGGTGCTAAGACTATGGTTAAGAAAAGCAAAAGGTACATCAATAGAAGAAAACTCCTTCACTGTTTCCTTAAGGAGCTGCTATTCTTAGTAAATTGTTTCCACTAGATTGGTACCAACGTAAGGTGCTTAATATTAGGAGATATGATTTTTAAATACCCACTTAATCTTTTCATTTCAATCTTAAGTTCCCAGATTTGTAAAATACAAGGCTGTTATGATTAGATAAAATAAAAAGAAATTGTTTAATATGTGAGAAAATCTAAAGCAATTGTTAATACTACTCTGTGTTTACTTCATACGTTTGTTATGATTTTCAATTTATATTTTTCTAATCAAAATTTGAGGTCTCACTTCCAAAAACATTACAAATACAAATAGACATTTTTTTTTCCTCTCTCTGGCACTGAGGATCCAGCCCAGGGCCTTTATAGTGAGCTATACAACCAGCCGATTTTTTTGTTTTGATTTTGAGACAGGGTCTCATTAAGTGGCTAGGTTTCCCAGGTGGCTTCCAACTTTTGATCCTTCTGCCTCAGCTTCCTAGAGTACTGGGTTTACAAACAAGTACTACCAGCTCTGACAAGAAGGTGATGTTAATGGCATCTGTGCTTTTATAGGGTCTGTACTATTTTAAGATAGTCTTTTAAAAAGCCATAGCTAAAAGATGGATCTCTTCATCATTTTTGCAGAGATAATGCTCAAGGATGACTACTATAGCTGATTATATTCACATTACATGACAAAGAATAAAACACGCTAAGAAAGAATTACTGTGAATATTGCATCTCAACACAATAAGCTTTCATTTATTCAGAGTAAAGTAGGTATAAAAGGAGACAGACCAAAATAATGTTGCCATTTGTAGAGCTAGGCGCCTTCATATTTTATTAGTAATGCATCCATTTTTAAGTTTCTGTTCCTTAAGAGCTTATGCTTATACTATATTAAAAAGCCACATGTAATTTTATAAATATAATAAAATACTCAGAATTATGCAATAATACATTTTTAAGTGTCAGTTTTAATAATGGAAAAGGCTTACATACAAATCTTAGATTTCAATGAAAACAATGTCATCTTCAGCGAAGAGTGTTTTTTTAATATTTAAAATCGTAACAGTAAAAATAGAAAGTTGGCAAAAAGTATAATACAAAGAGTTCCTAGGGTGGCCTTTATCCAGCTTCCTCCCAGTGATGCCTTATATTCCCACATGACAGTGGGAAAATCAGAAAATTAACATTAATATTATACTATTAGCTCAGAAACAGCTACAAGTTTTTTTTTAAGAAACTTTTAAGAACATTTTCATAATCACAAAGAAAATTACATGGTAAAGGGGCTAGGGGTCATTTAGTAGTGGAGCACTTCTCCAGCATGTTTGAGGCCCCGAGTTCAACCCCTGCACTGTGAATGAGGTGGGAGAAAAAACAAAGAGAAAGATATGGTGAAGAGATCTGTGCTACCAGAATTAATTGGATTGTCATGGACTAAATACTTCAATAAAGTACTTTATAATCTCTCAAGTACAGAATGAATAAAATTACACATAGTAATAAAATTCAGGATCAAACCAAGTACCCATAAGATTAAAAAGTGACAGTGAGGCACACAACAGAAAAAGGAAAAATTTAAAACACAGGCTAGTAAATCTTGCTTTGAGATGTACTGTGATAAGTATATACGTAAGCACACACAAACCTGTGCTAGCTCTATCATCAGTGGCATACACTTTGATTAAACCCGTACTAAAAGGTGCCTGCTCCACAGTGTGTGTCCCATGGCCACTATCCATGCTGCCATGACTAACAGTATCCAGGTCACTGCCATCTGCTTAAGAACACAATTTGATAGCGTTTTACTACCACAAGGAGACACCAAAACACACATTAGAGTTTGTTGTTCAAGCTAATAATCTAATAACTTAATAACACAAAAAGTGCCACAAAACCAGTATAACAGAACTACAACAAAAAACCTATTGTGAATTACCAATGAACACCAAAACAAGACCACCAAGGGTGGATAATTTAATAGTTAGAGAAAAGAAAAGAGAGAAATGTGGTGTTTTTTAAATACAAAGAGTACTCTAATATAGTCTGAGCTTCCTAATCCAAAAATCTGAAACCCAAAACTTTCAATGTCCCACCATGACACCACAAATGGCAAATCCCATATGTGACCTCACATGACAACTCAAAATCCAATGTGAGCTCATAAAAAAATCTTGTATTAAATTCCTCTCAGGCTATGTATAAGGTATACATGGAACACACACAAATTCTGTGTTTAGATTTGGATCCCACCTCTAAGATCTCCAAAATAAAAAAAACCTCCAAATCTGAAGCACTTTAGTCCAAGGCATTATAGATAAGGGATAGTCAACTTGTATTAGAATTAGCTTCTTGGTAATAAAAACTAGAAAATATTCAACATTTTGAAAATACGTAAGTTTTCTAAAAGCATACAATGCAAGTTAATTTTGAAGAAACAGTACAACACATACATCCCATCAAACCTTTAATTACCTGAAAGAGTTGTTTGTGATAAGTGTGCATGTTTCTTTAATGCTCTTTTGAACTGTGTTACTCCTAAAACAACATTTCTTACTTTTGTCCAGAGAAAATAGCCGCTGCGACTTCTTGAAGGCCAGGTACTTTCCAAAACAGCCTATTTGTTCAACAAAGCAAAATAGTTAGATGATTTACCCAAATGGATGCACTTTGGTGTCAGAATCAGGCTAAAGAACAGCAAAGTAGGTTGTACAACAGGAAAGAGGACTACTTGATTTGCGAAATGTATTTTGGATACTCTAACATAAGTGCCAAATAATTTCCTGCATCAAGCATTTCTGCTACTAAATTAAGGCTGTCTGATGACAAAAGTTCCTCTCATTCCCCACTGAATCAAAGTAATTACCTTATTGTAATAACCGTAAGTGATGGCATTGGGGTCAATACCGGCTTTCTGCATTTCAAACAGCACTCGAACCGCGAGCACCGGCTGGTCATACTGCCCACAGAGCTGCATGAGGATGCGGTAGCACACCTGAAACACAGTGGGCAGGTGCCGAAGCCCAAGCACTCCAGGGCAGAAAGCGTGGCCATGTGAGGTAGTTAGAGAACACCTGTTACCTCGTCAGGAGGATCCATCTTCTTGGATTGCATTTTTTTAAGCACGTCATATGCTGTTTTCAGAGCCCTAACTTTGGAGTGACATACTTTCACGTATGCGGGGAGACAGATGAACCACAGTCCATAGCAGTGACGCAGAAGGCACCTTGACCACAGCTGAGGGATAGAAGAATACTTCTTGGCGATTTTATGGGCTGACTTAATTTCCTAGAAAAAAGTGCAAAGGTCTTATTAATAAATGTAAACTCAGGCTACCTTTACCCGAATGTTAAGGACAGAAGTCACGTGCTTTTGTAATGTTCTCTACAATTTGTCTATAATTGTAACAATGAAATCTGCCTATAGTTAATATATTTTCAAGCTTCCTCTTGATTATTATGAAACATGTAAAAGTTCTAGGACAAGATTAACCAGGCGAATTTCCTAAAGCCTAACCAACATAACCTATGTTCGGAGCACATACGAAGGGAACTGAGTGATGACTGCACATGTGGAAGTCAGGCACATTAAGGGAGCGTGAGCACCATAGTCACTTTTTGTTTTAACACTTGATTGCATGAAGAATGCAACATGTTCAAAGCACCTGTTTTGTTCTTCTGAACATGGGAGAAGGGCTATTAGGGCTACTCAATTTTGAAGGCAGTTTATTCTTTCGTGCTTGTAGAAATCCTTCAGGTCTTTCAAATAAATTATTCCTGAGAACCGGAAACCCATTGTAGCTGTTTAAAAAAAGAAAAAAAAATCTGAAGCACACACAGACGATCACAGCAGTTATATGTCAAAAATTTATGACCAATGACTTTTAAAATTATACCTTTCTCCATCAGACTATACATGTTCAATATTTACTATAATATCTATAAATATAATAGCCAAATACTCAATATTTGAAGCGTGATCATAAAGTACGGTGTTTAAATTAAAAAATTATTATAGTGAAAGACATAGTGCCAATAATTCCTCTCAGAATGTCCCCTCACTCTGATGTACTTACCCCATCCTGGCCACTCCCAGGCTGTCCTTAGTCATGCTGTCATGGCTGCCTGTCTGTCTTGAATCAATTCAAATCATTTACCTTTCATGCTCATTTTTGGGAGAAGAGCCAGAACTCACAAGGTACCAGATCTGGTGACTGAGGACATAGCATAATGCTTTATTGAGCCTTCCCAGACCTGGTACACAAGGACACCAGAATGCTTTGAGGAGTCTACACAAGGACACCAGAATGCTTTGAGGGGTGTGCCTTTCTACAGGATGGCATGTTGTAGTTGCATTCAAGGATTTTGGATCATACCACATTAAGACATTCATGGAAGAGAACTTCTGGAACCAAATCATGGAGTATTCTGAGAGGATTAAAGACAATGTGTCTTTTACCATAATAAATTTTAAAATATAAACATTCTGGTCAATCCATGTACCTTGGTGGTGGTAGGGAGGACATTTAAATGAACTTGAGGATAAATTCTAAAGAAACTTGAACTTTTAAAATTGTCATTCATATAAACGCATAAAAACATATTAGAAAACATGATGTTGGTTAAGGGTTCATGAACCAATAACCCTCTCAAATAAGACAGCTATCAATGTCACTGTTTTGGATTAACATATTTACTCTACAACCTCTGTCAAACATCCAACAGCCTCAGGTATAACCCATTAGTACAGCAAGTGTGGCTCGCACACTGTCGTGAGTTGGCATCTCAAGCTACCTAAAACCAGTATGGGCAGGACCTCATTTATGAGAAAGAAAACTGAGGACGTTAGAGAAGTCGAGGAAGCTGAAAAAGAGGAAGATGAGGTGAGGAGGTGGTGAGGTGAGGATGTGGGAAGGTACCTAATGAAGCTGCTAAAGAAAAGATGGTGTGTGTGTGGAAAAGGAGAAACACATGCTGAAAAGAAGGGTCCAAGCAACAACTTGGGCCTGTCTTCTAATATTCACAAAAACACAGAAATAGTTTTAATAGATTTCTTAAAAATTAAGAAACCTAATAAAAATGGTTAATAATATGAACTATCAGAGGCAAATACAGTAGAATAAAAATACTGGTAATGATTAAATGTTGAACAGAAGTAAACTGGCAAAAAAGTTCAGGAGATGACATGTGTCTCTTAGAAACCCCTCCTGTCCACATGAGGCGGCCATGGGCATTCCGCATCTCCAGGCAGCCAGCACCTCAGTGCTTACTGGCGCGACAGGGCCTGCGTTGGCCCTTAGCAAGAGGCCTGGCAGGCCCCTTGACACATCTCCATTGCTTTTCTACTGATGGTTATGATCACACCAAAATTAGCCTGGTGGTCTCAAAGGAAAAAAACAACTATACTCATTTAAAAAAAATTTTTAAGCTAAGTAATCTATTAAGGGACTAAATTTAAAAGTAAATTCTAAATTAAAAATATTAAAATCAACCCACAATACAAAGAAACTTTATTAGTGAGACACACTAAAAGAAGACTAAGAAGCATGAAGTACAAAAGACAGCACGGAGGCGAGACCTTAGGCGACACCTTGCTGAGGAAGCATCGGGGAGAGGAAGAAACAAAGGATGAGAAGTATTTCAGATATCTCTGACCAAAGACAAACTTCAAAAACTGATTATGAGTGACCTCATCAATGGAAGAAAGTAAGAGCAGGATCAAGAGGCCTGTGAGCCAACATTTACAGAACCATGTGGCAGGGGCTGGAGAAAAAGCACAGCAGTTCAAGTGCTTATCTAGCAAGCACAAGGCCATGGGTTCGATTGCCCAGAACCCCATAAGCTGGAAGCAGGAGTGCACACCTGTATTCCCAGCACTCAGGAGGCGAGGAGGCCGAGGCAGGAGGATTGCCATGAGTTCAAGGCCAGCCTGGGCTACACAGTGAGTTCAGGACCAGCCTCGACTATCAGAGTGAGACCTGCCTCAAAAATAAACGGCAACAACAACAAAAAACCATGTGGCACAGCACTTCTTCATCTGTAAAATGAAGTGAGTCCAAGTCATAAATCAGTGTATACTGAAAAATCATTGGAAGAAGATAACTCAATACACTACAGATATGCAATACCTGTAGACTCTATTTATTTATCTATTTTTGAGACAAAGTCTCACTCCATAGTCTAGGCTGGCCTTGGGCTCTGGTCAATCCTCATGCCTCAGTCTCCTGATTCTGGAATTAGAGGCATGCGCCACCACACCCAGATTATGTGGCCCTGGGAAACTGAACACTGGGCCTTGTGCTTGCTAGGCAAGTACTTCAAGCACTGAGCTATATAACCCCAAACCCTAGAATTTGTAAAGAAAATATTATTGGAGACAAACAAAGAAAATACTATTTTAGATAAAGCTAAATGTATGTTGTGCTAGAAGACAAGCAGGGACCCGCCTCTCCACAGCCCGGGGTTTTCTGCGCTCACCACCGCCTCCTGTCTCTGCACTTGTACAGGGACAATGTAGCATGTCAGCCTGCTTCTGAGCCGGCAGCAGTGATTGACAAAATTTCTTATGTTAACAACAATCAACTCCAGGAATTTTGAATTTCTGACTAAAAAATTCAGGTAAAATAGCTTAAAAATTATCTCATACAAATTAAGACCACAAATATTGACCTTAAATTAGATTCAATCATTTGGTAGACAAAGTTACATTCATAAACGTGTACAGAATGAAAGGGGAGAGTGAGTAAACCAGCAAAACATCTTTAAAGAGGAAAAAAACCCCAAAATTCTATGATGAAAATGCTGCACTTGAGTAAGGGGGAATCTAATAATTTAATCAATATTTGAGGATACTTATGCATATAATTAGAGAGCTGCCCAAGTCTACATTCTGCAAAATAATACATTTTCTTTTCTGCTTAAAGCTTAAAACTTAATAATGGATGTGAGATAAGCTTGCTTACCACCTAAAAATTAGGTGGTAAAATCTGAGTTTTTGAAAATACCAGAGTCCTTAAAAAGTGAGGCCACAGACAGAGGCTCACTCCTTTCGCCCTCACACTCTGCTGTAGTACCTGTACGTACCTGTACTGTAAAGGCGGCTCTTCACCATTGGGCAGGTGGGGGAGCTCTGGCGGAGTCACGAAGACTGTGTGTTCGCTTCTGAAAGATTCGTCCAGCTCAATCAGTCGGGCCTCACCACTCCTGTCTGTATCCACCTGAGGGAATTTTAAAAACAGATTAAGAAAAAGAAACCACATTGGCCAGCCACATGCCCATCTCTGGGTAACGGTTAAACAAATCATTTGTACGAATGCTGTAAGAGCATTCCACCTGCTTATACTGTTTTGCGTTTTTGATCTTGAGACTATAGCAAAGGAATATTTCTTAAAGTGCACAGACGTGTATATTAGAAGAGCTTTAAATATTTTTTGAATTTATACTAAATGTAACAAATTTCTCTAAGCTTTTTTCAGTGTATGTAGGGAGTACATACTGGTTAAACTTTAATCACAACAACATTGAAAGTATGAAAGTAGCACTATTTCCTCTAGAGAGTATATGGCAGAGTACTACCTCCAAAAATGAAAGCTTAAATTGCACCATAAGAGCTTATAAACTGAACAGCAGAACAATGGTATTAATTTTTCCCCACTATTTTTATTAATATACAAGTGTAATACATAGTATTTACAATGAATTTGGGTGTTTCATACACCTATGTATCATATCGAGTTTACAATCACTTCCCATTTTCTACCCTCCCACCCCCTCCCTATCCCTGCCCCAGACTCCGGCTATCACTTCATATGGTTTCAAAGAATGTCTGTGTTCTGATTTAGGTGTGCAAGATTAGTATGTTAAACACTGTATGGTTTCTCTGACTTGGTATTAATTTTTTAAAAGATTCATACATATAGGAAAATACAATCCACAGAATAACATTTGTTAAGAAAAAAAATACCACATATATATACTAGTAACAGGGCTAGAGAAATGGCACAGCAGTTAAAGCCTGTGCCTTGCAAGCACAAAGCCCTGAATCCCCAGTACCACATAAGGTAGGCATGGTGGTGAACACCTGTAATCCCAGTACTTGGAAGGCTGAGGCAGGTAGATCGTCCTGAGCCCAAGGCTAGCTTGGGTTACACCAGTGAGTTCAGGACAAGCCTAGGCTACAGAAAGAGAGCCTTTCTCAAAAGAGAGAGAGAAGGAGAGAAGGAGAGAGAGAGAGAGAGAGAGAGAGGCAGAGAGAGAGAGAGAGACAGAGAGAGAGAAAAGAAAAAAGAATATACTAGTAGTATAGCAAGAATTATTAACAAGTTAAACCTTAAGGATTAAGAATTTAGGGCAGAGTATACTCTCCAAAAAGAAAGAGAAGTTTAAGATTTTTTCTATTAACAAAAATAGGTATATTTAAAAATCTTCTTTGAAAAAAAAATTTTTTAAGACAGAGTTCTTAATCTGTAGTCCAGGCTGATCCTGAATTCACTATGTAGCCCAGGCTGGTCTCCAACTCACAGCAATTTTCCTGAAAGCTGGGATTACAGGCATGTGCCACCACGCATGGTTTATGTGGTGCTGGGAATTGAACCCTAGGCTTTGAGCTTGCTAGGCAAGTGCTTTAACAGGTGAGCTAGGTCTCCATCCCCTTAAACTGTTGGCTATAATTTTAGCATCGCATACTGTAATTTCTAGGATGAAAGAATACTTTAATGGTATTCTTACAAGGTGAACTAGGCAACATTAGGGTATGCTTTAAAATTAAAATTAATGACCAGAGAAAATGCTCACAAAATAATGATAAAAAGTAGACTACTAAACCATATATATCATTATGATTCTTAATTTTTAAAGAGAGTGATTATATATATCATATGAATATATTTGTGTATTCTCACACATATACACAAGTGTACATAAATTTCTCAAAATATTAAGTTTGAGTAGTAGGGTAACCAGCAATTAATAAATTTTCTTCATATTTATTTTTCAATAAAAATGTTAGTTTTATGTGATTCTTACAGATAGAAAAGTAATGAAGGTTAAGAATAAAAACTTAAACTAGGTAGATATATTGTGTTTAAAATACCAGTGACTTCCATTCTGTTGAAGGATATTTAAACATTAATCAGCATGGAAGACAATGTTTTATTTTTTTAGCTCATCAAAGACTTTCATGTGGCAAAACTAGCAATGACACAATAAATCTGGTAAACCGAATAGTCACATACCCTGCCAGTACTCACTACTGGCACAGTCTTTTTTAAGAAAGTAAGATGTGTTTAAATGTTTCCAATATATTCGTATTTTAAAAAATTATCTAATGTGGTAAAAACCTATCAGAGTAAAAGATAATTCTGTAGGACTATAATAGCAATTAACTAGAAGTCATGTCAAATAATAAAAGACAGCAAATTCACTGGATGAAACATATCCAGTAAAAATAAAAATAGTAAAGATTATGTAGCATTCTGGCTGAACAAGACACAGTTTGCTTTTCATACCTCAGGGAAACCACAGCGCACGCCACAGGGGCCCCAGGACATGGGCCAAACAGACATATACCTGAGGACACCCTGGAGCTGAAAGAAGTCATTGAGGGCAGGACAGGCAGTGAAAGTCCTCATGATAACAAGGAGAGAGCCTCAGTTTACCTTCCTGCTCAGCTCTGGAAGCAGTGGCAGTTTAGGCTCCTGCTCCTGAGGTTAGATAAGACATTGAAAGTCACCTCTTGGGAAAAGTAATCAGCCTACAGGGAAGGGGCTACAGACACAGACTACACGGGACTCCAGTGACATAGCCGGGCTTCTTTCTAATCAACTCAAACCTCAGGAGGCCTCAGGCCCCACTGTCCCAGAAATAGCTCTAGCCAGCTCCTGTGCCTCACTTAGAAATGAACACCAGCCAACACACCCCAGAGTGCAGGAAAAACCTGAAAGCCAGCAAAATAAACAAACATAAAAATGTGCTCAGTGGAGGCAGAGATGATGGAGGGATAGGAAATCTTTAAAGTAAAATAGAGCATGATACCGTAAGATAACGGAGACTCAGTGAATCTGCACGGCAACTATAAACAGGGTAGAAGCAGGAAGAAACTCTCAGGGCTAGAAGATAAAGAGGAATTCTCTCAAAAAGTAGAAATGAAAGAAAATGACATTAAAAAAATTAAGAGGATCCTGTCAGGAGGGCCAATATCCAAATAATAACAGATTTTAGAAAACAAGAACAGAAAAAATGGAGGAAAGGAATTAAAGCAAAAATCAGAGAAAATTCCCCAGAATTGAAAGAAATGAAGTCAGTTGAGGGCATAGCACAGCAGTTTAAGAGCTTGCCTAACAAGCGCAAGGCCCTGAGTTCGATTCCCTCAGCGTCGCATAAGCCAAGCATAGTGGCACATACCTGTATTTCCAGCACTCAAGAGGCTGAGGCACGGTTGCTGTGAGTTCGAGGCCAGCCTGGGCTACACAGTGAGTTCAGGACCAACATGGATTATAGAATGAGAACTTTTCTCTAACTAACTAAATTAAAAGAGCTTACACATATTCAATTCAATGAAGAAAAAAGAGGCCTCCCATAAGGCATAGTCTTATGAAATTCCAGAACATCAGGGATCTTAAAAGCTTCCATTGTGGAAAATGATCAGGCACAAAAGGTCAGAAATGGAGACGGTGTTAGATTTCTCGACAATAATAGTGGCAGCTAAAACACAAGGCAGGAATGCCTTAAAAAGTTTTATCTAACCAAATTTCAAGTTTTGGGGGAGCAGAAAAAATTTCAGATAGGAAAAGTTATAAAAAAACTTTATCTCTTGTGCCTCCTTTCTCAGAGAACCACTAGAAGATGTGCATCCATGTACTGAAGGAACTGATTTTTAAAAAGACATAGTTATTAATGTCAGCAGGAATTTAAGCCCAGAGATAAGTCAATATACCGGGTATCCCAAAGGTTTGTTAATTTTTCCTAGATGCAACTTTTGGGACACTGTGTACAGTGTAAACAGTGCATGCATAAATTTTCTCACAGCATTAGTTTTACTTTAAATTTGGCAAATTAATCCTGAGCAATTTTTATATTATATTTTATACTCGATAGTTTTTTATGTATGGAGACCTTTGGGATCTCCTAAAGTTACCAAGATGATGGTAAAGGAACATTTCAGAAGAAAGATTCGAAAGCAATCAGTTCAGATTAGAATAAAAGAATGAAAAACTCCAGCAAGAATTAAAAAAAGAATTATCTGATTATCTGATGTGTTAAAAAATATAACTTTCTACTACTTCTGCATAAGAGGTTAGAGATGCATTAGTAACAGACACAAGATTAAAAATGGGGCAACTATTAATTTTAGAGAAAAGTCTATTTAGGGAAGGAAATTTAGAAGCCTGGCTGGGTGGCATAGGTGTATAATCTCAGCACTTTAGGAGACTGAGGCAGGAGGATCACAAGTTCAAGCCCCCCTAGGCAATTTAGCAATGTAGGCAGAACCTGTCTTAGACAAACAATAAAATGGGGCTGTGTAGTGCAGAGCACAGGCCCTGTGTTTAATCCCCGGTACCACTAGAGAGAGAGAGAGAGACAGAGAGAGAGAGAGAAAGGGAAACGAAACTTATTTATATATATGACCAGCAGTGCTAATACTATTAACACTGAATAATTATTTGACCAAAACTCTTAACTATATTGGGAGAACAGTTGTGGTAGTAAATATGACAGTAACAGATAACACAGAAAATAATAAGTATCAATAAGAAGCAGTCTCTAGAAAGGTAAAGGAAAGAGTCAGAACAGAAAGTGCTTGCCTCTAGGGACTCAAAAAAGGACAGAAAGGGGCAGGACACTGCCATGTAATATAACTTCAGCTTTTTAACTATGTCATGGTTTACTGTGGTAAAAATAAACTCTTAAAACATTTGATAGCAATAGAACATTATAAATGCTTCTAAAATCTAGTTACGTGTAAAAGAGAAATTACAATTATGTACAAAAACACAGAAATTAAATGTAACATGGATTTTATATTAGAGCCTCTTTTACTTTCCACAGTTCTTGTCACTTTTGCAATTTAATAAAAGTGTTAAAGAAATACCTTTTCAATAAAAATAGAGAATACTTCGGCTTTTCTTAGGAAACATACAGATTTTTCTAAAACAGCGGAAACCTATCAATGATAATCAACACGCGGTGTATTTCCAGCGGGAGGTACTCTCAATGGGCAAGTAAAGGCCTCAACTAGAACAAAAAGGCAGAAACAAACACCCAACTTCGCTGGAAGAAGGAGGAAGCTGCCCCCATCTCTGAGGTGACACATTTTCAGGGGACAGCCGGGTGTTGGGAGTCCAGGACAACAGCTCTAATCCTTGGGATTATAAAGACTCAAAATTAAAAATTTCTCCTTCTCTGCGCAATACCTTGGTGAAAGATACTTCCCTTCACTTGCACATCAGTACAAAGCCATTTCAACATTATAAAATTGCCATGCAGAAGTGCTATGTACAGTCATCAGCTGGACATCTCTGTCATATGAAAAGCACAGTGACATCTGTCTCTATTGAGAGAAAAATCCAACACCCATGGCAATATAAAATTAAAATAACTTTCATATTCTCATTACATGCTCAGACACAAGACATTAATATGCTTAGGAAACAGTGCAGAGAGATGCTTTAAAATCCAAGGAAAAAAAAACCCTTACCAGACTATTTGTTATACAAACTGCCCTTAGTTAAGTACCATCCTACAGAAACAGATTGTAAGGATTTAAAATATAATCATTTGATGAACAGAAACACATGGTTATTAAATTAGATTTAAATAAAACCTACATAATTTGCATGCATTGTCCCCACCCCCACCCCCTTTTTGAGGGTCTCACTCTATAGCCCCAAGCTAGTCCTGGACTCACTATGTAGCTAGGCCACACTAGCCTTGGACTCATGGCAATCCTCTTGTCTCAACCTCCCAACTGCTAGTTTTTCTTATTTCTATCTAGCATTCCTGAGTTTAGGTCTAGTCAAATGTTCTCTGTTGGGATATGCTAAGATAGAAGAAACACGTTTGATCACTGTGTTTTATTTTTCACAGCTAAACTGACAGAGATAAGAAATTTGTTTATTTCAAAATCATTCAACTGAAGAGTAACTTTCACATAAATGATTATGCTTCAGGTGTAATACTCAGGAAACATTTATAGATTAAAAGTAAGCAGTAACTTTCTGTGTTTAATGTACTTACTGTGATACTACAATATATAGGGCAAGAACACATTGGTCAGCCACTCTATTTTGATGAGTTCTGCTTAATAACACCAGGGATATAATTAATCTCTATTCCAATTATATACAAAGTTTAAGATGTATTTCAGGTCTTGTGATACTTTACAGTCTATACTAAAGGAACCCCCTGACTTATAGTAAAGCGAATACAGTAACTGTGCTTCAGTGAATTCTCAATTCTCAAGTTTAGTCATTAAAATCTTAAGTATATTAATCCTATATACACATATAATATATATACATATATATGTATGCATATATACATATATGTACACACACACACACACACATATATATAATTTTTGTTGGCTCTAGACTTTGAATAGATAAGTAAGGGTTGGAATTGGGAAAGCACCCCAAAAGCCTCATGCATTTGGACGCTGTGGAATACCTATGGAACTGTGTGCTGTTAAGAGGCGGGGCCTAGTCAGGAGGGGTGGGTTATAGGTATATTATAGATCAGATTATTGGCAGGTGGCCTATATGAACTCCTACCCCAGATTCTTTGAAGGCCCGATTCTTCCTCTTGTGATGCCATAGCAGAGCAAATGTCCTCTGCCAGACCTTCCTGCCCACGAATGGACTTAAGACCTTGTGAAACTGAGAGCTAAAATAAATCTTTCTTCCCTTAAGTTGTGGATGTTGGGTATTGTAACCCAGCAACAAAAAAAATTAACTAGGACAGCTACATTTTAGGAAAACAGAAATAATGAGATTAGACACTCAGTGCAGTTTTCTTTTTTTGGGACTTCTTAAGAGTTTGTGTTTTTAAGGAATCATTCCAATCATTTCCTATGCTGACATTCATTCCTTAAACAATAGGTGACCTACAGAAAATCCTAGACAACACCATGTGAAACTACAACATGAATTTAGCTGAAACACCAGCTTGTGAACAAAATAAATTAAATGGGTCAAAAAGGAAGCAATAGAAGATTTCTCTCTTCTACACTATTAATTGGCCAACTACCATTATTTCAGCCTTCCCATGTAGATTAATAAATTTACTTAACAAACCATGCTATGAGCTAAGTCTTGGTCACTAATATGGTCCCTAATAACTCAGTTAGTTTGGTGCAGAACACAACTGTTGCACAAATGTATGTCACTGTATCTACTGAGATGATCATGAGTTTTATCTTTGCATCTGTTAGTGTGGTGCATTACATATTTATTGATTTGCGTATGTTGAGCCACTCCTGCATTTCTCACATGAAACCCACTCGGTCATGGTGTATAATCTTCTTTATGGCTTGCTACATTCTGTTGGCAAGAATTTTATTGAGTATTTTTGCATCTATATTCATTAGGAATACTGGCCTATAGTGCTCTCTTTTTTTTGTTGGGTCTTTGTCTGGATTTGGAATTAAAGTTATATTAGCTTCAAGAAATAATTTTGGCAACTTTCCCTCCTTTTCAGTTCCTTGAAGGAGGTTCGGTGAGCACTGGTATTAAATCTTCTCTGAACTTCTTGTAGAATTCTGCTGGGAAACTATCAGGTCCTGGGATCCTCTCAGTTGGAACTGTTTTTATTACTTTATTAATTTCATATGTGGGTACTGGCCTATTCAGGTGTTCTATTTCATCTTTCAATTTTGGAGGTTAACATGTGTTCAGGAACTTTTTCTAGATGCAGAAAAAGCATTTAACAAACTCCAACACCCATTTATGATAAAGACTCTGAAGAAAATAGGAATAGAACGAACCTACCTTAACCTGATGCAAGTTATTTACAAAAATTCCTCTGCTAAAATCATCCTAAATGGAGGAAGACTGAAAGCATTCACACTAAATTCAAGAACAAGAAAAGGATGCCCACTGTTACTCCTATTATTCAACACAGTGCTTGAAATTTTGGAAAGAGCCATCAGGCAAGAGAAAGGAATAAAAGAAATATGAATCAGAAGGGAAGAAGTTAAGATATCCCTATTTGCAGATGACATGATACTCTACATAGAAGACCCAAAAATTCCACCTAAAGACTCTCAGAAGTAATAAATAAATTCAGCAAAGTATCAGGTTATAAAGTCAATACCTATAAATCAATAGCATTCCTATATACCACTAATGAATCCAGTGAAAAGGAAATCAAGAAAACAAATCATTTTCACAATATCAGTAACAAAAAATTAAAATACTTAGAAGTAAACCTTAACAAAAGAGTAAAAGACCTATACAAAGAAAACTACAAAACTCTGAAGAAAAGAGATGGAAGAGGATTTTAGAAAAAGGAAATACATCACATGTTCTTGGATAGGAAGAACTAATATTGTCAAAATGGGCATACTTCCAAACCTACTATACAAATTCATTGCAATATCAAGCAAAATACCAACAGCATTCTTCACAGAACTAGAAAAACCAACTTAAAACTTACATGGTAAAAAATAAATAGAGTAAAATTTGTATGGAATCAGAAAAGACCTAGGATTTCTAAAGCAATTCTAAATAACAAGGGCAAAGCCTGAGGAATCACAATCCCAGATTTCAAAATATGCTACAAAGCAACAGTGATTAAATCTTCATGGAGTGGTACAAGAACAAATAGGAGGACCAGTGGAACAGAACTGAAGATAATGAAACAAACCCAAACACTCCCAATCACCTGATTTTTTTTTTTTTTTATAAAGGAGCTAAAATAATCCAGTGGAGAAAAGCCAGCATCTTCAACAAATCTGCTGCAAAAACTGGATTATGACATGCAGGAGAATCAAATTAGATCTATATCTGTCACCACACACCAAAATCAGATAAAAATGGATCAAGGAAGTGGATATCAAAACAGAAACACTGAACCTACTAAAAGACAAAATAGGTAAAATCCTAGAAGACATAGGGACAAGAAAGAATTTTTCTAAGCAGAATGCCAGTTGCACAAGAAGTAACAGCAAGAATCAACAAATGAGACTATGTTAAACTAAAAACTTTTGCACAGTAAAGGAAACAATCAACAAGGTGAAGATACAACGAACAGAATGGGAGATAATCTTCACCAGTGATACTTTAGATAGAGGATTAAAATCTAGAATATATAAAGAACTTTAAAAAACCTAAAATAAATGACCCCATCAAGAAGTGGGCACCTGAAATAAAAAGCTTCTCAGAAGAGGAAGTACAAATGGCCAACAGGCATGTGAAAAAGTGTTTATCATCACCATCAGAGAAATGTGAATGAAAACAAAGTTAAGGCTTCATCTCACCCCAGTGAGAATGGTCTACATTAAGAACTCAGAAAACAACAACTGTTGGGAAAGCTGTGGAAAAAAAGGAACTCTTCTATACTGCCGGTGGGAATGCAATCTGGTTCAACCATTACGGAAAGCAGTCTGGAGATGCCTTAGAAAGCTGAGAAGAAAAATCCCATTTAATCCAGCTACTGCTCTATTGGGCATGTTCCCAAAAGAAGTAAAGACACATGCATATCCTAAATGGAGGATTTAGCTCCAGGATTTAGCTATTAATGAATTGTGCTGCTGTGTTTACAGCAGCACAATTCATTAATAGCTAAATCCTGTACACTATTATTATTAGGGGAATGAATAAAGAAGATATGGTACCTATACTTATTATCTCAATAAATGATTTTTTTTACATCCGAAAGATTAATGTGTCATTCCACACACAAACAGTATGTATCTGTAGCCCAAATTGCAACCCACAACCATGTGACCTGCAGCTAGTCATCACTGCTGCCGGTGGTTACGAGGGCAAAATGGACCAAGGCATATAGACCATGTCTATTCCTGTTCCAAAGCATTACCAGGACTAGGGCTGGCGGTTCTGATCACCTTTAGATGATTAATTTTGTATCAGCACCAGAAATGGTATTTTTTATATCATTCTTCAAGTGTTCCAAATTGAAGAAAAAGACAGATGGCTAAGTATGGTATGAGTATGTTTCTATTACTCATAAATCATTTAAATACTGAGTATTTCTGCCATGAAATAAAACCAAATGAACTAATCTATAAACCTGAATAAAACCAACCAAACATAAATTTAGTTGCAATATTTTATATTTTATAGTATATACCAACTACTGTGAACACCATGAGATGGGCAGTTTTAATTATCCATCCTCACAACAACATTTAAACACACACACACACACACACACAGACCAGAAAACAACAAAGAAAGAGTAAATGACTGAAGTCATAAATATAATACTTAGCATTAAAGAACCCAGTGTCCTGTTTCTGACCAATATGCCACCATAGTGAGGACCACTACTCATTTGTAGGAGACACATCTGGCACTTTACATAGCAATCAGCAAAGGGACATTTCCAGGTCAAACTTAGAATTGAGTCCAGTTCTGGACACTGAGGGAGACCGTATTTTAGATATGCACCTCCTCCAAATCACTAGTTTTCTTTCATAATGATATAAATTTGAAAGTGATGAACTTCTTTAAAGTAACCTAACAACTGTGAATATTTGAGATAATATATGATAAAATTTGCTTTCCTGCTTCATCTTTTCTTCACAGGCATATGACCATGCATTTTGTGTATGTTATTTATTTCTAGAAAAGTCCCAAGTATTACTATACAAATAATTTTTTTCAAGCTTTTGAGAAAAAACTTTGGGAGTAGCTTGCTGATCTGATGATCCATCTTCCCTGAATATTTTAATATGTACTTCTTACAAAGAAAGGACACCCTCCTAAATAAAACTACAGTGCAGCTTAAAATCAACCCTTACCTATATTACCCTACAATAATGTTAAACCCAAAGGGTCTACTTGCATTTAGCTGGAGTCTCTTCACCTAATGTTAGAACCATTTCTCCATCTTTCCTTTATTTTTGTAACCTTGACACCTTTCAGATCACAGAGCAGGAACTGCAGAGTGCTTCCTAATTCATGCTTGCCTGGTATTTCATTGCAATTACACAGGTTAGAACTGATGCCGCATTCCCACTGTCACCTCTTAGGGTATATGATGTGGATTTGTTCCATTACTGATGACATTCATTCTGACCAATGGGTTTTAAATTTGCACCTGCCAGGCTGATCTACTGCAGTCACTTCCCCCTCTGTCACTGCATGTGTTCTGTAGGAAGGTGCTTCAAACCTATGTAAGATCCAGCTTTCAACCAACCAGCTGACACCCGCAGATTCTTGGCTTCCTACTTCATCAATAGAGTTGTCCCAGGTTTCCAAGTTTGAATCCCTTCAAGCTGGCTTTTCTCCCTGACTGCGTGCATGCGCACGCATGTGTGTGGTGCACACTGCTCTCAGAGTGTAGATCTAGAGGATACATGTATACACAGACACAGACACAGACACATCTACTTGCACCTGTATGTACTATCTATTGCTAAAGGCCAATGATACCACAACAAACTTCCAAATGGATTCCAACACTTCGATTTTCATTCTAGTTTTCCTACTTCTGTATTTGTCCAGACAATGAGAGACTTCACATTACTTTTAATATGTTTGTTTGAACAAGCCTCCCCCATATGTAACAGGTTCTCACCTTCACTGCCATCCTATCCTGACGCAGATGACCTCTATGCTCTAATTCGACTCTGACAACCTCCAACAGATGGACCTCCACACCCCTCACCTCCACCATTCATATCAAAGAGTGCCACACTGACTGTTGTGCCACCCACCGGAGACACTTTCCTTACCTGCTCAGACTCTGAAGCTCTGTCCCCAGGTCTGTATTAACATTCTTCTTATTCTGTTTATATTCTGAAAACCTGCAGCAGTCTCCCCAGCCCCCTACCACCCCACACAGCACGATCCTCTCTAATTCTCCTTGCAGGATAAACCTCTCAGTGGCTGCTCCCTGCACCTGGCTTGGGAGCCAACATTCTCACAGGCCGCTCCTTCCCTGCCCTGCTCTTGAGGCCATTGAGCACCCCCTCTTTCCTCCCTCCAGCTTCAATGCCCAGCTAGCTCTATCTCACCCAATAATATTATGACAGAAGGGAAAAGGAATGATTTCATACATGAATTGCAAACAGCAGAATTAATTAGGCTATAAATTCACTCTCAGTTGTACAAACAGCCATATTAAATACCTATTATGCTATACCCCTATTCTCAGCATGTGACATCTACCTCAAGACAAAAAAAAAAAAAGACACAAAAATGAAGAGATGCCCAAATTAGACATCTCTAGGCTTGGGAAACATTCCTAATCTGTAAGTGCTCAGACAGGACTGGGGACCACACTGTTAATATAAGTCACTGTTTAGGAAAATCCTACAAGATACATCTAAGAAGTATGCTCTACAGTTTCTAGCAGGCCATCTGAACTTTCATCTTAAGTGGTCAGTTACTAAGACAGAATTAATTATTATGTATCACAAATACATATTAACAAAATAATAGTTTTGGGAAAAAACAAAATAGGATTCAGTTTGTTTAAAAGCTATACATAAAAATTGTAACTCATAATAACAACAGGCACATAAAATAGGTTAGGGCTCTGTACATGTGCTCTTACTTACTTTATCTACACAATCATCAAAAAATGCCAGGCTTGCATCTTTATCACTGACAAAGGAACATTCTTCAATAAAGCGAATAAACATTTGTGTTTTGGTCATCATGTTATAGAATTTCTGATGT
The DNA here is from genome assembly GCA_004027205.1 of Ctenodactylus gundi. Lineage (NCBI taxonomy): Eukaryota > Metazoa > Chordata > Mammalia > Rodentia > Ctenodactylidae > Ctenodactylus > Ctenodactylus gundi. The sequence continues at coordinate 32,354 of PVKB01005238.1, forward strand.
GATCGGTCCCGGCTTCTTAAGAAAGCTGTTCAACATAAATATATAATGTGAAAATATGTACCATTCATTGATTCATAGAACTTTTCAGTTAGAAGGAACTTGACCAGCCATGGCATTGTTACCCACACATTCCCAACTTTTTCTTAGGGAAAAAATCTCTAAGATTTCTGAAGAGGAAAATAACCTGAGAAATAAGAAAGGGACAGGAAAGGAACATAAACTCAGATATCACAATTTTCATCCAGAATTGTAACCACTGTTTGCTCGCTATCTTGAAGATTACACTTAAACTAATAAACCTGAAAGTATTTTAAACCAGACTTGATGGTGCAGGCCTATACTGCCAGTACTCTGGTAGGCTGAGGTAGGAGGATTCTAAGTTCAAGCCTACCCTGGGCAACTTAGCAAGACTGTCTCAAAATCAAAACTAAAAAGGGCTGGAGATGTAGCTTGGGGTGTAGGCCCTGGGCTTGATCTCCAGTACCACAAAAAAAATTTTTTTAAATTGCTATTTTTTTGTCCAAATACATTTTATGTGTATGTGCATGCACTCACATACATAATGCCCAAAATACATAATGGCTTCTTCAAAGTAGCAATAATATTCCTTCTAGTATTCATTTATGTTTGTCTTCTTCTCTCTCTCTCTCTCTCTTTTTTTTTTTTTGGTTTGTATGTTTATCTGAGATGGATGTCACTCAGAAGCCCAGGCTGGCCTGGAACTTGGTGATCCTCCTGCCTCAACCACTCCAGTAGCTGAGATTACAAGCATGCACCATCTCAGTCAGTTTGTTTTACTTGAAATCAGAGTAAAAGTTCATTTCTTGATTTTACTCTTAGTTATACTGCTTAGTTATACTGCCCTTGGGCCATCTTTTAGGTCCACAAACTCAGTATCTTCCCAGCGTGAAGGGTCTTGTGAAAACTATTTTCTCTGCTTACACCCTCCCTCACTTTCCCTTTGCTATTGACTTCCACTCATTTTTGAGAACATGGCTTGGACATATCTCTTCTGACAGGTTTTTCCTGAGTTAAAGATGCTAACTAAAGTTGTCTGCTCTAATTTGACTAAGCACCACGTCTCTCCCTTTTTTCTAGCCACGTCTCTTCCGCATACTCGTTTAGCTGGAGACATCAACATAAACTTACTAATTTTTCTTTCAAATGTTAAATACTACAAAAGAAGGTAAATACACATTATGATGCCAACTCTGCACTCTGGGGCTTTCCAACTTGACTTTCACTTTGTGGTACAGACAGTAACATTTGCAGAGCAGACTGAACAAAACAAACAAGGCTGCTGTAACCTGGGGTGGGCATCCCGGGGTTCTCTGTGCCTAGCCCTGGCTTTCCTGAGAGCTGGAAGCACTGCTATCACTACACACATGGGACACAGAAGCGTGAAGTCCTTTATGCCTAGGAGGCTGTGTACTTTTCAAGTAGTTCCTCTTGCCAATAGGATTATACTTAACATGCCAGAAAAAGAACTAGAGCTATGGAAATGGACCGCCAGAGCTGGTATTCATATAACCCTTGAAATAGGCAAGTATTTTGAGAAATATGAACTTTTAACCCAGAGGGCAAGTGAATCATCATGATGTTAAGCTCCATAATATGAAAGCTATAAAACAGCAGTCACTCACCTTGCAGGGCAAAAAGAGAGGTTGCATCTGTTGCTGTTTCGGATGGGGCTTGTGTTATTGGCCTTAGGTATGATCTGTAACCTTTTAAAATAGAGGCCATAAAAAATAAAAAAGCCTCTTGGATTTCCAAATCTATCATGTGTAACCTCTTTCCAGAATTAAAATCGTAGTCATTCATTGCTAAGTCCATTAATCCATCGTCTCTTGGTCTCTGCTGCACTGTGAAGAAATAGTGTCAGTGTCTGCTCCAAACTGTAGAAACTACTGTTCATAATAGTAGAAATGCAGATCTGTGCTTTCAAAAGGGCTTTTGTTACCTCTATTATTTATACAGTTTTATAACATGAAAACCTTAAATAGGCTACATACTTTTTAGGCTCTGTTGAATACATTTTATACAAGCTTAACATAATAAGTATTCCTGCTTATTATTAAAAATCCTCATGTTCTAAGATTTACAGATATGTCTATTATAAGAAACGTATCAAATGGACAGAACTTTATGCAATTATCTTCCTCCCCAGGTTTTTTTTTTTTGTTAAATGTAAGTGCCTACTGAATAAACACACAGGGTTGAAGGAATGGCACAGGGATGAAAGCACTTGCCTAGCAAGCACAAGGCTCAGAGTTCAATTCCCCAGCACCACACAAAGCTGGGTGTGGCGGCACATGCCTGTAATCCCAGCAATTGGGAAGCTAAGGCAGGAGGATTTCCTTGAGTTCAAGGCCAACCTGGGCTACAGAATGAGAGCCTGTCTCAAAAAGAAAAAAAGAGGGAGAGAATAAACAACACACAAGGATTAATGTATAGAAAACAACTTCCTCTCTTCTCAGGTAGCTAATGCTAAAACAAACAGGAAGTAAAAGAACCACTTCACAGAAGAAGCCTGGCTGACATAACCTTGATGAAGCAAAGGAGTATTTTCATCAGCCAACACTGGGACCAATGAAATGGAGCACCCAGCAGGAACACAATGAGAAAGCCACAGCATCACCATGGCAACATGCCCCCAAAGATGCATGACCTGTACCAGTCATGAGGATGCTCAGACATGCTCATGGCACAAATCATTCGATATTGTGAAGTACAATTTTCCAAAGTATCACAAAAATGAAGAGAAAATAGAGGAACTACATTTTAGAGAAAAAGAGATTGAAAGACTTGAAATTAAATACAACACCTGGCTTACAAACAGATGTTTTCTTTGCTACAAAGACTACAAAAATATGGCCAAACTTGAATGTTGCCCATGGATTAGTATGGCAGCGATGCTCAATGTTAACTTCCTGATCTTCACAGTAACATCATGATGTAGAATAACACACCTGTTGGCAGGAAATACATTCTATTTGGGGGGACACGCATCTACCCTGAAAGAGTCAGGAAAGAAAATCCTGCTACTGCTCCAACATTTTTAAAATACAAAGAACAGTTTATCATCTTCAAGAGACAGTTCTTATAGTTAAAGGGTACAAATATTGTTAAGAAAGTAAAAATACTGGAAGGAGTGTGAGCTTAGGAATCCCAAGGCCCAGATTTTAATCCTAGAATCCGCCGTGTGAACTGTGTGATCTGTGGCAAGCTATTTCACTTCCCACAGCCATTATCCTTACAGCTCTAAGGAAAAAAGAATGTGTGGGAAAGAGTTCTGAGCGACAGCGTCTCACACAGTTCTCAGTGTCTACAGTGTTGAGCTTTAAGATTCTGTTCTTCACTCAGCTGAATAGGCTATTTCACTGATTTTTAAATTTTTAAAATATTACCACAGTAGCTGCTGGAGTTTTCAGCTCTTCAAAAGAAGCACAAGTATTTTTAGAAAGCAACTAGCTAAGTAAAAAATAAAATTATTTCATAAAATAAAATTTTATTATATTTAGTGTCTTTTTTTCACATACCGTGTTTTTCTTCCCCTTTTTTCTGGTGCTGATACTGGGGACTTAACTAGGGCCTTGCATATGCTAGGTAAGTGTTCTACCACGGAGGTAGAACCCCAGCCTTTTGTTAAATTTTACTTTGAGGCAGGGTCTTGTTAAGTTTCCCAGGCCGGCCTCTAACTTGGAATCCTCTCGCCTGAGCCTCTAGAGTAGCTAGGATTACACGTGTGCATCACCATACCTAGCTATATCCCAGTATTTCTGCGCTACTGTGGAATTATCTACTTGTTATCAAACTTACTTTGTAAATGTTGTCTTTTTCCATTTCATTTCCAATTATACCATTAGTAACTTGAACCCTCAAGGGCAGAGGCCATATCCTATGGTTATATTTCAATAATAAATAAGTGATAAACCTAACGATTGCTATATTACTTATTGACCCTACTTCACAAGAATAAGATTAGTCAGGCATGGTGGAACAGACCTGTAATCACAGTACTTTGGGGGATTGGAGCAGGACTACAAGTCTGAGCTTAATGATTTAGAGAAATTCTGTCACAATAAAAATATTTTTAAAGAAAGGGGCTGGGGATGTAGCTCAGTGAAGGCCCTGGGTTTAATCTCCAATACTAGAAACAAACAAACAAACAGACAAACAGATTAAGGATTCTGAATGGACCACTATTACAATACCAACGGGATCAGATTGAAAAAAAAAAACCCAAAAGCTTAATTCAACTTATTGGTAATTCTGGGTCAAGATATATTCTTATATAAGCTTTTTCTCTGAAATATTTCATATCCTAATTGACTTTCATTTTGATAATTTCTTCATGCACTGGGAAAATTTTTATCTTCAAATTATTTGAAGTAAGCATGGTATTGAGAAACAGGAGTGAAAAGCATATGCTTTAGCAGCTACTGCACTGAAATTATAAGTATTTTCTAATGGAGTTTAAACTATTTGTCTCAGATTTTCAAAACTAACTTTTTATTCTATATATAAAGAAAATGTACAAGTGGAAACCCTTAATTTTTTCCATGTTATTTCAGTAATGGTAAAATTAGGGAAAACAGCCACTTAATCACACCTTTAAATTTTATTATTCTAAGATGATTCTAGGAAAATCGGTTAGATATAAATAAAATGTGTACTTTGCAATCTCCCATTCAGCTTTTAGCAAATTTTGGCTTAATGATTATTTTTGCTGAAAACAGTAAAAACACTTTACACAAAATAAATCATTTTAAGTTCTTTTCTCAGACTGAATTTCACCCTTTCAGCTGCCCACTTACACTGCGCAAGCTGCTGGTGCAAACTGCTGAGCGTGTTCATCAGGTTTTTGCACGGCTTCTTGGGGAGGATCTTCCAGGCTACGCTCTTCTTGTCACCAGTTCTGCGGTGAAATGACAATAACCACGTATGTTATACACATTTCTACTGTGAGGAGAGAAATACGCATGTGCTAAACTTAAAAGGGGAAAACATATTTACCAAAAATTAAATATATTATAATCTAGTTAATGAAGACATTCTACTGGTATTAAGTGAGCTGTTGAATATTTTAAAATAATTTATATGCGGGTAGAACCTTCTATTAAACAAAGCACAAAATTTTTAAATTACGTTCATATTGAGTACATTATACCTGCACAGGAATCATGCTAATCACCATAAGTTTAAGATAGTGTTTAGATACTTAATATGAGAAGAATCTTACTGTTAGATTTCTTTTTTGCTATATAAGAAAATGAACTGTAGAAAACTATCAATAAGCTTATTAAAATACTTTGGTATATTTACATACTTAGTTTTCTAAAAGTATAAAGATTATTTTTTGTTTCAGAAAAATATTATTAAGCTACCGGAATAAAGTACAACATTCAGCTGGGTGTGGTGGCACATGCCTGTAATCTCAGCACTTGGGAGACTGAGGCAGGAGGATTGCCATGATTCCAAGGCCAGCCTGGGCTCCACAGTGAGTTCAGGACCAGCCTGGGCTACAGAGCAAGACTTACTTTCTTTCTTTCTCTCTCTCTCTCTCTCTCTCTCTCTCTCTCTCTCTCTCTGTCAAGAAAGTTAACATTCAAAAATACTTTTGTAACTTTAAGAGATGGTATCTCCTAGGAAGGGATATCCAGTTCCTAGACCAGCTCCTGAAATCTTCTTCACTACAAGCGGTTGCGACACGGTTAGTCTCAGAACTACGTGTGGGCAAGAGGAACAAAACAGCTAGAGTGCCACACTGCATTGGAGCTCAATGACAGCTTCACTAAGCCCACTTCTTACATATTAAATCTTTCTTCTATTTCAAGAAGCAAAGAAAATTTATTTAAGGAAATTGGAGAAATGCAGAGAAAATGAGAAGAAGTAAATTGTTCAAGTTCTAACCATCAAAGAACAATTTAGACAGGTGGGTAGTAAGGGAACTTGGTTGAGCTTTTTCTTTTTTCTCTAATGTTTCTCAACCTTCCTACAACAAAAAAGGACAAATATTTGAAAATCAAACAAAAGAAAAACAGTGGATGGGAAAGCACAAGCTAACAAGTAATGATGCTTTGGAATATGCCCTGTAGTACCACACTGAGAATAAAAACAGACGGGGCTGGAGGAATGGCACAGCAGTTAAATGCTTGCCTAGGAAGCACAAGGCCCTGGGTTGGAGTCTCCAGCACCACAGAAGCAGACAAGGTGGCACACACCTGTAATCCCAGCTCTCAGGAGGCCGAGGCAGGAGGATTGCCATGAGTCTGAAGCCAACCTGGGCTTTACAGGAGTTCAGGACCAGTCTGGACTACCAAAGTGAGACCATGCCTCAAAAACAAAACAACAAAACCAGATGGGGCAAGAAAGTCCTGCTGAAGGTGCTATTACTTTATAATCTGAGCAGGAGGTAGAATCCTGTTACAGGGAGAACACAATATAGAAACACTTCACATTACTGTCCTGATCAAACTTTGCAGAACAGCACTCTCTCTGTGGCCCAAGGTGTCATGGCAAATATGCTGTCCCAATGTGCACTTGCTTTGCCATGTCATTTCCAGCTGACTAGGAAAGGGGGGCAACTCAACATGTTTGTAAAACAGATAAAAAATATTCTAGAAACACCTGGTTATATCTAAACACCAGCTTTCGCTAACACACTCCCATCATCTTGCCCTTGACACTGGCACCCAGGACACTTTTCTCTCGTTCCTGAATTTTCCACACTTTCATGCACACTGCCTTCCCTATGCCAGACTCCTACTGCACAGACACCCACGCCCAACAATGATGACTTCAAGACCCAGTTCCGACAGAATAAGCCACATATGTTGCTCCACAAATTGTCTAAAAGTGCAAGCTCTGGTTCTTTATCTGTCAGGGGAACTGATAACAAGTACCTCCCAGAATACAGAGAATAATATAGGATAATGTGGGCTGCACATACAATCTTATACCTCAAATACACTGGATACTAGTTTCTTTCCTGTCCTCAGACACTCTGTGTCTTAAGTATCTAAGATAGGATGAGAAAAGAAATAAAAACTTCTACACTTAGGATTTTATCTGTTTCCTCAAATTTCAGGTTAAGGCTTCATGAATTCTGGATGAAGGAAGCAGAGAGCTATTACGTCACTCATCTAGCTCTCCCACAGCCCGAGGGTGTGGATGGCAAGAAGGGCTGCTGTGTCTTAGGTTCTTAAACTGATCAGTTATCAAACAAAACAGTAAGTAGAATAATCCTCTTAACAAATTCGGAGAAAGGACAGAAAATACAACTTACTACCATAATAAAAGAGTACATGCTAATTTACTATCTCTACTCTGAGCTTTATAAAAATATCTTATCATGTAACATTTAACAGCTGATAAAGAACTATTACTTTAATATTTAAAAGAATTAAATATTCCTAGTAAATAATAAAGACTAAAGCCAATCCAATAAAATTGCTTTTTGCATAAAATACTTTCCATATTTTCTTAGACTTTCTATTAATAAGCTCTTTGACAGCATACATGTGTCATAACAGAATGTTAATTTTTTTCCTAAAATTTTCTAATGGTTGGGGCACCTAAAGTTTTGACATATGACAGAGACTGAGAACCTAAAATTTTGGAATAGAACTGGAAGGCATTAAGGATGAAAAGCTCTTGCTTAAAAATCAGAGGGGCTGGGAGTGCAGATCAGCAGCAGAGCCCTGGTTTACCACACAGAAGGCCTGAGGTCAATCCCAAGCACCAAAATGCATGACTGCGTGAATGAATGAAGAATGAATGAACGAGCCAAAAGACTATTTTCACATCTATTCATTTAAGTGGAGACACTCTACTAGCTCTGCTCTTTCTGACAGACTAAATTACAGTTGTTTTTACATATGTCTGTAGATGCACGCTATTGCATCAGTTTCTTTTTTCCTGAATAGCTTAAGCCCAGCAAAACTGAAAATATGGGACATTATAAAGAAACAATAAATTATTTTTTAAAAACTATAAAAATAGTCCAAAAGCTACATATTCCAATAAAAAGAGAAGGAATACTTACATTTCTAGCATATAAAGGTGAAAAATTATGATTTTAAAAATTCTAAAATATATTAATTCATCTTTAATGTCTTAGTATTGTGATAGTAGTACACAACAGGACTGAAGTATTAATCAAAATGTAAAGTTTTAATTCAATTTGTGATTTCATTCATACTCATCTGGCAAATGGGAAGTAAACTTTTTCTGTTGCTTACTTCAGTTTTCCCTCTGGTAAGTTTCTAAGCAAGTACAAGACTGTAGCGTTCCTTAAGTATTTAAAGCCTGAGGATTAACAGCGTATTTCCTTTTTCATCAAACTTCTGGTATCCTAAATCTACTTCACTGAAGCACACTAAGAGCCAATTCAAAGACACTAATAACCCCAAATAAATACACAGAAAAAATGTATCTCAAAACAACCTTACTTAGCAATCATATTAATACAATATACAACAATATACATCTGCAATGAATGGTAAAGCCGTTAGGTGTGGAACCACTAAAATGTACTTACTGAGAAATGGTGTTGGTATCTAGGTCCACACAACTGACATCTGGTGGAGGATCATAGAGATCAAAGTATCTGGAATCAATCCCTACTATGAATGGGCAAGGTGCACTCAAGACGTCCGCTAATGCCAGTGGGCAGAGAGGAACGTAAGGGCACGGCCAGTGGAAAGGGAAAATCATCTTGGATAAACAAAGGGTAGGAGAATATTTAGTTTTTTACAGTAAAGCATAATTTACCACAAAAATACACACATAAGAACAGTCTTTGATTTGCCATACCGAAAAACAAATTTGTGTTACATATAGGAAAATGGATGTACCTTGCGACCATTAAACTTAGCAAAATGAGTCAGACCCAGAGAGTTAAATATCATATGGTTTCTCTAATATGAGGAAACCAAACCATAAAAAATGTAAGGGATATGGAAGAAAGTAAGAAGATGGACTTTATGGAGAGGGAAGGGGAAAACATGGGGTAGTGAGAGGGTGGCAAGAAGAAAGGGATGTGATATGTAAATAAAAATTGAAAAAAAAAGAATAGTCTTTGAAATATTACTACTCAAAGTCTAATGTCTGATGATGAATTAAATAATTGCAACTAAGGTTAAGGGTCAGGAAATTGATGCTACTTCAATGGCATCTAAATTGATTACTCTCTGAAATTTAGCTAAGCATTAAGATAGCTTTAAATTACATGAACAGATTAAACTGACTGCCAGCAGGAACCTGTGATACTTACAGACACTAACGCTTCTGTCACACTGGTCAGCACGGAGGGCCGCAGGGAATGGATAAGGATTTTATGTTCTGTGACTGCAAACACCAACAGTGTCACAGCATTTTCAGGACCTAGATTCTGAAGTAATGTTGAAAACTTGCCACCACTGTCAACCCAAACAAAAGTATATAATTAAAAAATAAAGATCTAACTCCATCTCTTAAAATAATGAGGTTAAATTTTATGAATGTAGTGTGATCTATGTTTATTTAATTTCAACTGTAACTGCTGCTCCTCTCCAGAGGAAAAAGCATGACAACATCACAAAATGTGCTGAATGGAGTTTCAAAATCATTCTTCTGTACTGTATTCAATATAGAAAACAAAAAGTCATCTGTTTCATTTTATATACAAAGTTCTGCTCTACAACAATGACTAAATAAAGGAGTCGATTAATAAAAAGGATATACGCATTGGAAACAAATCCTTTAATGCAAGTTTTCTGACTGTGGCTTACCTTTCACTATAACTACCCAAATACCTGTGACTTTCAGGTCCACTTCCCTTAAGGTAAATACACATATTAAATTTTGGATTTATGGTCTGGGTGTAGTACTACACTACTATAATCTCATCTACTTAGGAAGCTGAAGCAGGAGGATGGACAGCTTGAGGCCAGCCTTGGCAACTAGTGAGACCCTGTGTCAAAAATAAAAAGGACTGACGATGTAGCTTGGCACTCCGTGGGTTCAATCTCCAGGAATCCTAACTAATATAGTGATAACAGGAACAGGAAATCAGGAGCTATAAGGTGATGTGTCACACACAAAGCTAATTAATAAAGCAAAACTTAGGTGTTCTATATGGTTACAAAATACTGAGCTGACAAAACATTCAGTAAGCCAAATAGTGCCTATATAATGCTAAAAACTGGTTTCACTGGATTGGATAGTTCTATGACAAAGCAAAGCTAATAAAAATTTCTTGGAGAAATGAAAACCTATGTTTCCCCCAAATTTGTGTAGATTAAGAGCAGCATCAGTCATAATAGCCAAAATGTTGAAATCTCCCATCTGATGAATATAGAAAATATGGTATAACTGTACAAAGGAATATTAGCTAGCAATAAAAAGGAGGGGACGGATGATACATGCTGCACCATGGATGAACCTGGGAGACATGTTAAGCAAAAGAGCCAGAAATAAAAAGGCTGCACATAGCCAATCCTACTTATCTGAAATGGCAAATGGCAAATCTACAGAGCAAGAAAGTAGATTAGTGACTGCTTGAGGACAGACGTGTGCGTGTGTGTGTGTGTGTACACGCATGCACATGTGTCAGCATGGGAAGAATGAAGGAGTTCACCTGCTAAAGGATACAGGTATTTTAGGATGAAATGACTTGAAATTTATTATACTGATAGCTACAAAAGCATTGGGTTCTATACTTCACTTGGGCAAAGTGCACATTATGTGAAATATATCTCAATAAAGCTGTGAATACAACCCTTGAATTCTATACTTCAACTGCGTGACTTTTATGTTCTGTGAATGAAGTCCTTGGGCTAAGTTAGAATCATTGATAATCAATGTTTTGAGTTCAGTTTCAGCTCAAACAAAGGTTAAGAAAATAATGTTCATTTTGGGCTGAGGACTGATGATGAAATAACCTGTAACTCTTACAAAATTAATGTCAAAGATGGCAGCTGGCCTTTCTCAGGTATGTGCTATATAATAGCTTAATTACAGTGCAACTGTTTTTGTCAGAAAATTACATAGCTAATTAAATTTCAAGGAATGATACTGTAGGGAAAACATTTCATAATTTCTCTGAACTTTTAAAAAGATGAAATACATTAACCCTAGTCTACTGTTTAATAATTTTAACTATTTTTACTATTTGATGTTAAATTTAAAATTATACTTGGATGTTCTTCAGAGGATACTTAAAGCTAAAAATCATTCTTTTCATAATCTACATATATGCCCATTTATGTGATATTTAGTACTAAATGATAAGGATATACAAAATATTAAACACTACTATAAAATCTTATTTTCTTCAAAAATAGAATCCAAACATTAAGTTAGTGAGAGGAACTTAGCTAAGAGGTAATTAAATAAGAAATATTTCCATCAACATTTGAAGTTTTAGCTACAAAAGGAAATAGATGTGAGCATTCCTTGAGTTCATACCAGACTTCGAGGAACATACACAGAAGCGCATTTGTACTTGCCTTAGGGGGAGAGGTGAAGAAACAGGCTGGCTGAGAATCAGGTTATCGTGCGGTGATAACTGCAAGGTATAAAACAGTGTGTGAAACATGAAGACTACCACTTGCCAGTAGAAAGCACACAGACCAACGGCACCATCCATCAAGCATCGCAGGGCCCCAGCGGCAGGACAGTCACGCTGCTTACCAGGACACTGCCAAGTATGCTGGGAGCCCGATCCCCTCCAGTAACTCCTTACTCTCAATTCTCTTTTTTCCTTTATCCTCAACTTTTCCCTGATGCTAGTTTAACAGATTCACATTAAAAGACTATAAATTACTCATTTAATAGCATAAAGTCAGGGGCGGCAAACCATAGCAAATTCACAGCTGCCTGTCCTTGTAACCACTCCGCACTGGAGCGCCGCCATGCTCACTCTTCAGCGGGGGGTCAGCGGGCCAGGCCTGGTGCACTGGCTGCACAGCTGAGTGGCCACAACAAGGATGGTGTGGTCACCTGCAGAGTAGCGCTGCACTCACTACACATGGTGAGGCTGGGTGGGGTATGTAACAGAAAACTGCCACCAGCTTCTACTATAGAAAATGTCTTCTCTGTATAATCAGAGTGGGCTATGTATTTTTTTTTTTTTTTGGCATCAAATGCCAAGAGGTAAGGCAGGATGACACACGGATACACAGATGACTGATTTTAAAGGTCATCAAATTGTACTTTTCTAGGCATGTTATCCCTCTCAATACTACAATTTTATCTCCACTTTCAAATTCGTGAGGGTTTCTACAAATTTATTTATTTGCCAAGTAATTTCTAATATTAAAGGATACAACACAAGGGCTGCAGTAAACACAGTAAAGGACACACAGGGATGACACATAAAATATTTTTTCATATACACCACTTCACAAATGATGACTAAATAAGCAGAGCACAAACAAAAAAAGAAACATGAACAAAAAAGCAAAGATACATTTAACTGGGAAAAGACAGGGAATTTTTCATTTTAAATTACCTTTTCACATCACATATATGGGCATGTTTACTTCATGCAATATATATAAACACACAACTTGTCCTTAGGTTTATTCTAATATATTCAATTCACTTAATGATCGCCCAAGGCATGTACAAATTTTCAAATACTTGGAACTAACTTAGGAGGCGAAAGTCCCCTTCTCAGTGCTCAAAATGTCTACTTCAGTCTATTTCTTCAACTTTTCAGGATTTTTCTCTAAAGAAAAAAACATTAGCTACCTGGGCAGGAGTTAATCAAACATTAAGAGCAAGCCCCAACTCCAATATAAAATAGTATCTGGTTCTTTTAGACCTCGTGTGATATTTTTCCCAATTTAAAACTGCTATTCTTATATTTTGGTAGAAACGTAACAATTCACATGATCCTCATATTAAGAAAAACCTTACCTGAACTAAAATCCGTGGTCTTTGAGGTGATGGAAAAGGAACTTTATGCATAAAGTGGGAAATATGCCTTAAAAACAAAATAAACAAAATCCCAATTGATTTCAAGTGATACCATATACTACAAAGAGCAGCACATCATCAGAAGTCCAATGTAAGTCAAAAGCCTCACATACCTAATTCCAAAATCTCTAACAGTCTGAAAACAACACACACCAAAAATCATCTGGCATATCAAAATTGCTTCTACCTAAACCTAATAACTTTCCCTTCAACAAAAGTTCACATTCCAGTAATATTTGTCACCAATATTTCAACAACCACTTTACCCTTGGAGGGCTGTTTTGGACTTTTATATGTTTATATTACTAAAAATTCCCCACAGAGAGTCATTTTAACTTTTACCACTCCAGGTAGGCAGTATATATACAGAGTATCAGTGATGTGACCATTACCAAAGCAGTTAATTTTTATATCTGAAATCTATTTTTTTGTCAGCTGCTCACACTTGGAACAACCATTGTGACACAACCACTTAAAGTGCTCCAGAAAAATAAGAGTTCAAGTGCTTCAAAATGGTGAGTAATAAACCTTCTATTAATAAATTTATAGTACTATTACTGCTTTTGTACAGTTTTTTCCCCCAGAATGAAGTAAAATAAAAAGTTAGATCAAGCTGGGTATAATGAAACACATCTGAAATCCTAACACTGAGGCAAAGAGGATTACAAGTTTGAGCCCAACCTGGACAACTTAGTGAGACTTTGTCTCAAAATGAAAACACACTGTCTACAGTTCCAGAAAAGACTATTCAAATGTCTCCCCTTCTCCCACCTGCATCTGTGCAGACCAGATTTCCTCACACACTTCACCCAATACAGCTTCTGCAACAAACTGAATGCAGACCCAGAAAGGAGAACCCATCTGTATTCAATTGTCAGGCAATGGAGATTTGTAAAATGTAAAAAATATCATTCTTCTTTTTTATTTTGATAAAGTCATTTCTCAAAATAATATTTGTTTCTATGTAATGATTTTTTAAAAATTAATTTTTAAAAATTCTAAATTTTAATTTGGAACATAGTATATATTAACAGATGACACATAAAGAGGCTCTCTTTGGAGTTTTCTCTTGTTTTTTTTGAGACAGGGTCTCACTCTGTAGCCCAGGCTGGTCCAGAACTCACTATGGAGCCCAGTTTGGCCTTGGACCCACGGCAATTCTCCTGCCTCAGCCTCCCAAGTGCTGGGATTACAGGCACGTGCCACCACACCCAGCTTATATGGTGCTGGGGAATCGAACTCAGGTACTTAGTGCTAGCGCCTTAACTGCTGAGCCATTTGTCCAACCCAGTGGATTTCTCATTTTTTAAAGAGGATAGAGGCCACCTGAGACCAGAATTTTAAGAACTGCTAGTTTAGAACAGAGATCAGAGCAGAAAAGAGCAAAAAGAAAAGAAAAATAATTAAAGAGTAATATAATACATTGGAGGCTAATTCTGTTACTTCCTAACTGTCATCAGTCAGAAGATTCTGCTAAAGAATATGACACAGCCTACCTGACAGATGAGATAGTGACACAAGTCACAGTGGGACCCACAAAGCCTAACAGCAACAGTCAGACAAGGGGGATAGTTTACCCCATTTACATTGGGCCTTACTACACTAAAACATTCCATTTCAGTGATTGTAATCATTAAAATTAGAAAGAAGAAAAACACCCTTGTATTTAACTTTTTCCTTTAAAGTCATAATATCTAAATAGTAAGGAATATTTTAAAGGTTCACAATAAATGCATATTTACATATGAAGTACAAATTCAGATTACAAAGTTCCAATATTTCAGTTGGGCCTGGTAGTGCAGGCCTATAACCCCAGCACTCTAGGAGGATGAGGCAACTGGACTTCAAGTTTGCGCCCAACCTGGGCAACTTAATACTTTAGTGAGACCAAGTCACAAAGTAAAGGACCGAAAAAAAAGGGCTGAGAATACACAAGGGCCCTGGGTTCGATCCCTAGTTTAAAAAAGAAAAAGTTCCAATATTTCTCTGAATTAAGATTTTTAAACTTCATAAAAATATTTTAGAAAATTTAAAATATCTATTCCAAAGTAAGTTAAAATAGTTATCTCACTGTTAAGAAATAAATTACTTAAAGTAACAACTGCAAAATTACTATAATGATGAAATATTACCTGAATGATATTACCAAACTTTTTCAAATAATTATTAAGAAATTTAATTTCCTCGTGAAATATAACCAATTACAAACATACCACACAATAAAAAGGCCTATCAAATTTTAAGTTGAGAAATTCAAAACTTACTTCTCAATTGGAAGGACATGAGGACCGGAGATGGAGTAACGATACAGAAAAGTCAGAAACTTCCTGAATGCATCAAAGAAAGGCCAGTGAGAAAGAAGACAGATGCACTTGTTCGTGTGAATTGCTTGGGAACTATCACACTTCCCATCTGGCAAGGAAGCGCAGCCTAAAAGATGTCTCTGCTTTTCTGTGAGATTCTCCTCAGGGTATGGTTCATAAAACTGAATAGCAGCACCATATACCTGCAAACAAGTAATCTATTTAATAAATATACTTTGTGTTACTTATTCAAATCACATAATTTAAGTAGCTGCTAGGAGGCAGGTGATAGGCCAAGAACTAGGAAAACAGTGGCAAACCTAACAGTTATCACTCCTTGCTTTTATAATGCATTCAACAGCTATATAGTAATATTCTCATTACTGAATAAAAATATTTTAATTAAAATGAATTTTTATTTTGCTTTGTTTTGCGGTGCTGGGGATGGACAGCAGTGCCACACACATGCTAGGCAAGCACTGTACCACTCAGATACACACGCAGGCCCTAACTGAATTTTTAAAATAAAGAGTGAGAGCAACTGTTCCCACATTCTCAGTTAAAAACATAGTTTAGAAATAGTTATTTAGTAAAAAGTTGGACAGAATTTTAGGTAAGGCAATACAAATTGCCACTTTGAGCAATTCATTGAATTTCTCTGGATCATAATATCTTCATCTGTAAAATGAGGACATCACACTGGGTGACTCCCAAAGGGCCTCTCCCCGTGAGACATGGTAGGGCCTGGAGTAGAGACAGCTGTAGAGTGCTGACCTAGAGTGAGGAAGGCCTGGCTTCAACCTCAGCATCACCCAGAAAGAAAAAAGTCTAATCCTCTAAATTGCATTATATACTGAACAATGCCTTTTGTATAACTTTCAAAGCTTATTCATAGCAGTAAATGAAACCAAATGAAGGATGACCATGGAAGAAAACTCTTTCAGTCACAAAAAGTATTTGGGGGATGGTACAGAATACAAATTCTCTCTTCCTCTGTCTCTGGTTATAAATTATTAAAACCAGTGGAAGATGTATGGATACTGGATTCAATTTAACCAGTTACTTTTCTAACTGTTGTTTTCAATAATATAAAACACTTGAAAATATACAAAAATTTACAGATGCCATTTGTTAAAATATATATAGTACCTTTTCCGCTGAGGCTCCAGTTAAGACAAATGTAGAAAATACAGGAAGAGGGTATTTGCTGTTTGACGGCCAACATTCAATAGTTGCACCCATTGGTAAACAAAATAATGGGACGGACTCTGGAAGTGAGAATGACTCATAATCTTCTTGAGGGTATCTACAAATTAGACCTAGAAAAACAAGGCCAAGTATGAGGTAATCGCCTCTTGAATGCTGGTGGTCATAGTTCGAATGGTAATAAAATGCTGTATTATTTCACACATTTAAAAAGGCAAAATTGTAAATATGTTCATCAGGAACTCTAAATACTTCAGTAGCATTCACACACATTTCAGTCTTCAGACACTATAATTTTTACTGCAAACTGGTTGGTACTTACTAAGCTTCACCTACAAAGACCAGATTGAGGTTACCACGAAAAGTACGCTAGAAACACACATTCCTGGAAATTCAGTTTATGGTCATACTATCTTAAAACTTATTTTTAAGATGTAAGTATGGCTATTTGTGTACATCTACTTCATCAGCTCTCAGTTACTTTTCTCTCAGGAGGCTTACAGACATTAAAACACATATACTATAGGAGCATATATGTAAGTTCTAGGGCAAGCAATAGAAGATTCTTCATAAAAACAGCAGAGCCACATATTTCCAATGTCACCAGAATAGTAATAATTCAAGTTTGGCTTCTACATAATCCTAGACTATACAAGTATTGAGGTTTTCTTGTTTGTTTTTGGATACAGGGTTTTACTCTATAGTCTGGGTTGGTCCTGAATTAAGTAGCCTAGATTTGTCTCAAACTCACAGCAATCCTGCCTCAGCCTCCCAAGTGGTGGCATTACTGGTGTGTGCCACCATACCTAGTTTATATGGTTCTGGGGAATTGAACTCAGGGTCCTGCACTTGCTAGGTAAGTGCCCTAACCACTATGCTATTCCTTCACCTCCAACAATAGGGTTTTAAGTGGTCTATAACTTCATGTCATGTAAACCACTCTTGAAGATGGCCCATGCATCTTCTGTTGAACACATTCTAGTGGTAAAGGCTTCTAAGGCATTTTATGGGGCTAGAAACAACAAATCGGTTCTTTGACTAAGAAGGCTTTAAAGTGGAAACCATTACTGCAGAGGGCCAAAAATGAACCACCAAAAAATGGAAGAAAGAATGGTTGATTTTGCTATTACTATCTCTATGATTTTGAAAAAAAATAAGACTCTTGTTTTCTCCTCTGGAATGAATTATAAAGTTCAAGACAGGTTCTCTCTCTCTCTCTCCCTCTCTCTCTCTCTGACACTGAGGATTATACCTAGGGGCATTATACCAATGAGTTATATTCCCAGCCTTTTTTTTTTTCAGATAAGGCTTCATTAAATTGCTCAGGATATCCTCAAATTCGTGATTCTCCTGCCTCAGCCACCCCAGTAGCTGGGATTACAGACTTATGCAACCATGTTATACTCAAAATAGTTTTAAAATTCTCTCATTAAGTGCTAGCCAGCCAGTGGGTCCCATGAGAATCAACAGTTAACTCTGTACTATCAGATCATAAGGTAACAAAGTTGTAAAGGAAGTACAGAAATAGTGATGACTATGAGTGTAGAGACTAAGATACTAATTGTGTGTGTGTGTGTGTGTGTGTGTGTGTGTGTGTGTGTGTCTGAAGGACTTGCACAGCGGTTCTGTTCTCCAGCACCTTATAAGCCAGGTGTGGTGGTGCATGCCTGTAAACCCAGCACTCAGGAGAAGGAAGCAAGAATTGCTGTGAATTTGAGACCAATCTGGCTCAGAGTAAGACCTTGTCTTTACAAAAAAAAATATATATAATAAAGTGTGTGTGTGTGTATATATATATATATATATATACATATATATATACTTGTATATATATATACATATATATACACATATATATCTGACTCTGCTCTTTTGAAGATCAGTATGTTCGATATTTTGAGTTCTACAGAAATCAAGTATTTTGACTATGCATCAAATACTGCAAATTAGTTTAAAAAAATTTTCAATATTATGGAATACAATTACATGTACTAAAAATTTGACATTTAATATAAATATTAAAAAAGTATTAAAAATACTTTCCATACTTCCTACTGATTAAAAAAGTTAAAGAGAACTGGTATCTACTTATTAGGTGTTATATAAACCTAAGGCTTTTCAACCCCCTTTTTTTTTCAAATTAATTTCCCACACACCACCCAAGACCATATGGATGCAGATAAAACTGAGAACCAAGAAAACATGAATGGATCCTTGTCCAGATCCTGACAGTAACATCATACACAGGTTTTGTTTCTTTAACTTACTGGATCCCATATTATACTTACCAGCTTTGTAAGATACGGTGTTGGTCTTTGCCACTGATTTTTTATAACATAAATACACTGCGGATCCCCACTGGATTTTAAAAAAAACAGAAAGAATAAACATTTAATTTTAAAAGGCAATAACTTGGTAAAAATGGAATCTCTTTGAACTCTCTGGTATATTTTATCTAAAATGCAGTATCAGATTTTCCTCTGCCAGCTATTTTCAATTTATCATTGTCAGCATTTTATTGAAATCACTGACCACTTTTCTTTCAGAAGTAAATCTCAGAATAGAATCCCTGGCAGCAGCAAAAACATGAAAAATGACCCTTTAAAGGAAAAGTAAACAAGCATAATGTCAACTGTATTCTAATTCCAAACCCTGAGCAGAAATGATAAATTAAGAAATACTACTTGCATGTACACCTTCCTTTTGACTCTATAAATCCTTCCAGACATTATCAGATTTTCTGAAGCCCTACATACCAAACTCCTAAAGAGCTATAATCTGCTATACCCATTTTCATATCCTCCATCCTTTCCTGAATCTATCCCAAACCAGATTTAGAGAATGTCTTAACAGCCAGTTGCGGTGCTACACACCTGTTATGGCAGTACTCTGGGAGGCTGAGGCAGAAGGACCACAAGTTTAAGCCCAACCTGGGTGACTTCATGACTTATTGAGACCTTGTCTTAAAATAATAATTTAAAAAATGTGTTGGGAATGTAGCTCAGTGTAAAGGCTCTGGGTTCACCAACCAGTGTGGGGGAAAAAGAGCCTTAACAATGTCTGTGATGCCCAGTCTAAAAGTTGATTCGTAGCCTTCACCTTATTTAGCCTCTCAGCATACTGACAGCCTTAGGGACACCTTGGCGACCATTTCCCTGGCTTTGAGGCAACAAGCTCTCCTGGCTCCTCCCCATCAAATCTCCAGCCACTGCTTCTCAATCACCTCTGCGGAGCCTTCTCTCTCCTACCTCATTACATGTGACTCTCCTCTGCTTTCTCTAAATGATACACATTCAGTTGCATGGTTTTAAAGAACAGCTACTCACTGAAGAGTTTCAAATGTCTAGTCCCAGCTGTAACCCTACTCCCACAGTCACAGCTCTAGACTCAAGTCAGCCCCCTACTCTGCTGACATCTGTGCCTCTGCATTTAATGGTGCCACATGCTCACAATTACCAGAAGGGAAGAAGCACCATCCTGTTCACACCTGCTCTTCCTTTAGCGGTTTCCCACACCCGAGGGAAACGGCCCCACCACTGACTTGGTTTCAGAACTTTTTGACTCATACACACAGCCAATCCATCCACAGATTCAGTCAACTCTCCCTTCAAAGTCTACCTTGATTCTGATCACATTCTTGGTCAAAGGATCACCACTTGCCCTGGACTGCGGCTGCCTCCTAACTAATCTCTCAGCTTCTGTGTTCTCCCCCAACAGTCCAGTCTTCACAGCCACAATGAGCCCTGTAGGATGCCAACCAGCCCTCTCACGGGTTTCCTACAGACAAGGAACAGAACTGTGACTCCAAGGGGACCTGTATACTGTTTCTGATACCCATTCTCTCATTTTATCCAGAGACAAAATGTCCCTTCCTCAGAGAAGGCCTCCTTACATCCTGCTTGAAACAGTCTCCTCATCGCTGTCCTCTGTCCTCCCAGCCAGTTGTCACTGTCATTACACTCTATGCTTACCGTCATCTTCCCCCACTTCAATGTAACCAACACGGAAGAGGACTTTGCTCTCTTCACTACTGCCCTCAGTGGCTCATGCATGCAAAAGGATGGTAAACCTTATTAAGTATGCATATGTACGTAAAAGTTTTTGAAACAAGAATAAAATAATTACCCTTATCAAATAATCATTCCTTATTTAACTCCTGCAAATGAAAAAGCGCAAGATCACCGATAATTAAAAGCAGTATAAATACAGCTGTTCCAGGTGCAGCAGGCTGTAACTCAGCAGTCTGGAAGGCTGAGACAGGACAACTGAGAGGTTAAGCCCAGTCTGGTAAATTCTGTAAGACACTAGCTCAAAATTTAAAAATAAAAATAAACAAGGGCTGGAGATGTAACTCGTGGTGAAGGTCCCTAGACTTAGTCCCCAGCACTGCCAAAAAGACAAAAAAAAACTTTTATTATCACAATTTGATGCTTCTTATATATCAATAATTTCACTACCACCACCCTGGATTGCAACAATCTCCCAAATGAGTTCCTCCCCACCTTTGCTTCCCACGACAACCTAGTGTCACGCAGAACAGTAGGCCTTTGGAAACACGATGTTAGGGATGTTGCTGCTCTGTTCAAAATATCTACCTCATTCAGAACAAAAGCTAGATCCTCAGTCACACACTGCTAAGCAGCCCTGACTTCAGTCGTCTTCTCCCCTCTTAACTTACTCTGCTTTCACACTTATCATCTGCTTCATTTTTACCAAAACACACCAGGAAGGCTTCCTCCATGAGGCCTCCTGCAAAGTTTTCCTTTTATTTAAAACCTCTGTTAACTAACTCCCTGCCTTCAAATAGGCCCATCCTGACTACTTAAAATTACAACCCATTCCATGGTACTCCCAATTCAGCTTTACACTACTCAAAGTTTTCATTTTTATGATAGCACTTACCACTCCACTTTTGAGTATACTTTAAAATTTACTTATGATCTCTTATTATCTATTTTCCTCCACCCCAGAAAAACCTCACATTCTAATTATCATTAGTATCTAAAACAGTGCCTAGCACCCTAGGGGTTTCAGAAGAATCTGTGAATGTGATCCAGGGCTGAAGTCAGCAGGCTGGAGAGGGCGGCACTTGCTAAAGCTAGCGTGGCAACGCCAGCAGAGAGCAGGAGTAAAGGAGCCGGAGATGGGAAGGCCTGACCAGGAAGGACCCTGGAGGATGTTTCAAGGATCTGAATTCTCACTGCTGGCAGAAACTGAAAGCCAGGGCTGGAGGTGCAGCTCGGTGGTTAAGAGTGCTCGCCTGGGTTCAATTCCCCAGTACCATACAAAACCGGGTGAGGTGGTGCACATCTGTAATCCCAGCACTCAGAAGGCCCAGGCAGGATTGTCATGTGTTTGAGGCCAGCTCAGGACCACTCTGAACTAGAGAGTGAGACCTTGCCTTGAAAAAAAAGGGGCGGGGAGAGGGAAGAATCTACTGGGAAAAAAAAAAAGAATCTAGAAACTGAAAGTCACTAGAAAGTTTTGAGTTCATGAGAGGCATTGTATGACGCATATGTGACTGATGGAGCATCCTGCTGGGAGGCAAGGCTGGAGGTAAGGACGCAGCGAGAAGGCTAGGGAGGTAGGGGGCCAATGCTGATGACAGCTTGTTCAAGGGTGGTGTCAGTGGGAACGGTGACTAGTCTGAAAATAGAGATAGTAAGATACCCTATTCCACCCGAAAGTATGTGCTGAAACACCAAGGTTCTCTTTATTATGGACACTTCTTTGAAGTTGACACACAGTAATGCATGTATGCAATCAGTAATGATCACATCTAACAACTGGAATAGCCACCATCTCTGACATATATGATTTGTGTTAGAAACATGCAAAATCCTCTGTACTAGCTACTTCGAAGGTTTAATTGATTGTTACTCTTTTGTATGACTGTAATTCCTCCAGCTACAGTTTGGATCTTGAGTGTCTCCCAAAAGCCTCATGTATTTGGAACTGTGTTCGTGTGAGGCATAGCTTGGCTGGAAGGGGCAGATGTTTAGGGTTTGACCTGGAGGGATTTTATCAACTTGTTGAGATCACAGGTGCCCATGCAGAGTTGTCAGGTGTTTGTTATTGACTTGTGGACCCTAAAATGGGAGAGGGGTATCCACGGGGGCTCTCTGGTCCTGCCATGTGCCTTCACTGTTGCCAGCTGCCCCAATGGGCTGTGTGTGTGAGAGACTTCTGAAATGGAAACTAAATAAATCTTTCCTCTCCTAAATTGTGGATGTCAGGTATTTTGTCAAGGCAATGAGATAAGTAACCAAGATACCACCCATTTACTTGTGTCTACTAGTATTAAGGTTTCAGGGCTGAGCCACAGGAAGACTGTGAGAAAGAAACCGACTCAGGAGTAAAGATGATGAGCTCAGGATTTTCTTTGGGGGGGTGGGGGTGACAGTGTGGAGAGAACCCAGGCTTTTGTACTGAGCTGTGTTCCTGGCCCTTTGACTTACTTTAATTTGTCACAGGGTCTCACTAAATGCCCAGGCTGGAGTTGAGATTTAGACGTTTTATGTTTGAAATATCTATTAGACAACTTCATGAAGAATGCAACAAAGCTCGGGAAAGGTGGCTCTGTTACAGACAGGTACATCTGGGGGATGTCACCACATGATGCACGGGTGGTGACGGAGACACCAAGGTGGCACACCTGACCTCCTCACCTGACCTCCAAGTGACAGCATCTCTGAGAGGCCTCTCCCCACCCCATGTGCAACAATGAACAGCCCTCCACCCCTCACTGTGCTTGTCACTTGCCTTCTTTTCTTCTCCTCCATAGTACTTACAACCTGGATGTAGTACCTAAGCCAGTATCCAGGATGTAGAAGCTTCTTGGCAAATATTTTTAAATAGATAAACCTGACAGGATTTTTTGCATACATGACAGAGCACCTGAACATAAGGAGAGACGCCCAGCACTAAGAACAAATATAGGGAGAAAATAAATTTACTTTAAGGAGTATTTTTTACTTCAACCATATTTAGAAAAAATAGCCAGCACTTTTTGCGTCGGTAGCAGCTGCTCAGACAAGGAGTTCTGGAGCACATATCGTCATGACCACAGCCCTGGGGACCCTGCATAGGCACTCCAGGCCTCACCTGAGTGTGGGCTGAGCCCAACTCTGGGTACCCCACCTCATTCCCTTCCCTCTCCACCCCCCACCTTGTGATAGTGAGTGTGCACATATCCCTTAGGATAAGCAGCAGGGCTGGGGGCAGCTCTGGGCAGAGCACTCGCCAGGCATGCACTAGGACCTGGGTGTCATCTTCAGTAGTATAAGAAAAAAATGACGACTTTGTGGCGAAGCAGTCCAGCTGGCTAAGTGCTAAGGACATATGTGTTTCTAAGTTGTACACCCTTCTTCCTGATCCTTCTGCAGTAAGCTGTGTCTACAATCATAATATCGCCATAGTTGCACAGTGTTATTTTATAAATGAAAGCAAACAAAAAATATTTTTGAAATACTGAGACTAAAGATAAACACCCATGTCCTTCCCACCAAGATTTAATAAATGTTAACAATTTACCATATTTGCTTCAGATATTTAATCTGTAAAGACATGAAAAATTACAAGTTTAGCTAATATTCCATTATTGTGGTTTGGATCTGTAATGTTCCCCCAAAGTCTCATGTATTTGGATATTACAGATTATCTGTGGAGCCGTGTGCTGTCAGGAGATGGGGGCCTGGTCTGGAGGAGTGGATCATGGCTGTGTGGTAGATTATAAGCGTGTGGTAGAAGACAGGAATGTGGTGGATTAGGGGTCTGCTGTAGATTACAGTTGTGTGGCACATTCCTCAGCATATGACCTGGAAGGGACTTAAACCTGAAGGGTATATGCTACTTCCTCCTTTCCTTCTTGGGACCTGGCTTCCTGTTTGCAATGCTGTGAGGAGCTGTCTCCACCTCTGCCTCTGCTGTGGGCTTCCACTCTTGCCAGCTGTCCATTAAAGGACTGCAACCTCAGGAAGCTGTGAGCTAAAATAGACCTTTTCTCCCCTAGTTTGTGCACGTTGGGTATTTTGTCACAGCAATGAAAAGGTAAGGAAGACACCCATCTTCCATCCCTTTTCTTGCTCCTGAGTTAACAGCTGAGCCTGGAGCTGGCATGTTCCATTCATGAGCTCACTGTTAAAATGTCTACCACATTAATACATACATCTACAAGTATGTATTATGGTCTTGTGTACTTTTTAAATTTTACATGTGTTGATGTGACTGAATTTTTATCTTTTTATACTTTCCTTTTCAAAATATTTTAATATATTTTGAGAGCATTTGTCATAAATGCAGGTTCATCTTATTGCTGGGTAATTAGTAGTCTACCAAGTCCAGTGTATGTATTCCTTTACTTGGGGATACTTGGGTTTCCCCCAACCCTCCCTTCTTTGGCTACTATGAATAATGCTGCAATAACACGGCTCCTCATGTAGAGCTTTCCTCTGTTTTCTAAAACAGAGTAAAATGTTTTAGCAAAGACAAGCTCATTATGATCATCATGTGAATACTAATTATGGTTCAGACATTAATCTGCTGAGATTTATGGAAATGTTATCCTATCTGACATTACTGTAAATGATTCTGTTTTATAAATTCCCAATACTGGCTTTTTAAAATTTTTTCTGACTCTCATCCACAGCAGGTCACACTCGTCACTTTCTACCGCTGTTGGTGTCTCCATTTCTTACATGCTTTTCTTCCTTTGTGCATTCCTCTTCTTTTAATGAGTTACGAGTGTAAACGGAAACTAAGGAAGAGGCACCTCTAAAAGACTCAAAGTATAAACCTTTTGCGTTTGGACTTTATGTAGAATATTCAGAAGCCTATTTTTCCTTTTGCTCACTTTCCTTATCATGCAATCATTTCAAAAATTAAGAAAGTACTGAAGACACATCTGAACGAGTAATACATTGTGTATGTGGGGAAGGGCAGGTGACAAGTAGTTACTGAAAGGTAAGGGCTAAGACAGGCTTTGGGAAAACATCAGTTTTACAGAGAACACCGACATAATACAAAAGAATTTTCAAGTAAGAACTCAAGTATTTAAATATAAGTTAGTTTATTTTTTTGGTTTCTTTCATACTTAACAAAAGCAATTAACAAAGCTCCCAGCTTGGGAGGCTGAGGCTGGAGGACTGCTGTGTATTCCAGGCCAGCCTGGGTTATGCAGTGAATTCAGAACCAGCCAGAACAGAGCAAGATCTTGTGTCAAAAACAAACAAACAAACAAACAAACAAACAAACAAACAAACAAACAAACAAACTAATAAAGCTCTACGGCCTGCAATCCCAGAACTCTGGGAAGTTGAGGCGGGAGGATCAACGGCTCAAACAGTCTGGGTAACTGAACAACTTAGCAAGACTCTGTCTCAAAATTAAAAAGCAGTCTAGGGGTATAGCTCAGTGCAAAGGCCCTAGGTTCAATCCCTCATACCACTAAATAAATAAATACCTCAATTATGTATACTTTAAAATCTGGTGAACAGGACTAGGGATGTAGCTAGTTCTAGCACACTTTCCTAGCACATATGAGGCCCTCGGTTCAATCCCCAGTACAAGGGGAAAAAAAATCTGACAAAGATCATGCGAGATCAATTTTTTTTCTGTTATAAAAGAGGGGCATTTCTCAAAAATTAAAAAATGTAAGACTTTCAAGAATGTCTTCCAGACTGAACAGCTAAAAGTATAATATGGGCAAAATAAATGGAAGGGAGTCACTTGAGCATCTGTTTTCTGTAAGCAACACAGCAGGCAGAAAATAGAATTCTAGGGCATATGAAAATATCTGACAAAAACCCAAAACCCTCAATATTTAAGATAGTTTCATGAATTACACTATAAACGAATCTTCTACTGAAAAGGTCCAAATTTACTTGCCAGTTATCAAATTCATAGGGATAACAAAAGAACTTCGAAATAACCTTTGGAATAACAAAAAGGAATTAGATAACCACAGAATAGGGCAGAAGTCAAAGGAACATCCTACAATGAAAGGAGAGAGACGCAGAGATGCAGGACAAGGTACAGAAAAAGAAGCACTGGTGAATATCAAAGTTGTAAAGACAATGTTCTAATTTCTTCATGCAAGATTAATAAACAAAAAAAGCAAAAGGCAATGTTCTAAAAATGCTTTAAATTCTCTACCTTTAAAGCATCCACATTGTGATTACAGCAAAAACAAAGTTTAAAATACCCCTCAATTAAATGGTTAATATTTAAAGTAAACTTGCTAAATCAAATGGTGACATTATTGGAAAGCTATAAGTTACTGGTACACAATATTTTAAAAAATACTCTCATCAATAATAAAGAATATAGGAAGTAGATCCAAATTTCCCAATAACTAGCTATTTTAATCAAAGACTGTCACTTAATACACCTAGACTAAATATCCGTAACTGTAAATTCTTAGTTTTGGATAATATGACTACATTAAGTTCTCATACAGCTTTCAAGCAATAGTATCTTATCTACTATAATGCTAAATCAAAGTCCAAATCATTTAAGGCCATAGTCCTAAGTTAAAGATTGACAACTTCTGAAAACTGTTAGGAAAATAAGCTTAAAGAGTGTTGGAAAAGTGGGGAAAATTTTGTTTTTGAAGCCAAAATTATAAACCTGGTACAAAAAAATTCACATATGAACTTTAAGCAAATACCGGGCATTTATTTGTCTATCTCCTCATGTACACTGGGTGGCTTTTCAACTCCCTTCTGACTTGGAAATCTAGTATACAGATTGAATTCCAGTTACCTAAACTTCCACACCAAGAGTACATAATTTAATTCTAGCACTTGGGAGGCTGAGGCAAGATTACTGTAAGTTTGAAGCCTGCACAGTGAGTTCAGGACAAGGCCTGAACTACAGAGCAAGACCCTGTATTCAAAATCAAAACAAAACAAAAAACTCCCAATATGAACTTATAAATAGGGTTGGATCTTATCAACACATCAATAAATTTTAACCCCAATCACTTCCTGATTTCTGTTTTGTTTCTGAGTGTGTTGCTCAAAGAGGTAGCCTTGCTCTGTAGCTCAGGCTGGTCCTGAACTCACTATGTACCTCAAACTCAGAGCAATCCTCCTGTCACAGCCTCACAAGTGCTGAGATAACAGGCACGTGCCACCACAACCAGCTTAGATGGTGCTGGAGATTGAACTCAGGGGCTTGTGCTTGCTAGGCAAGCACTCTAGCCACTGTGTTATTTCTCCAGTGCTCACTTACTGATTTCTTATGCATCTACTAGACAGATATAAGGATAAGCGTCCTTGCTTGCACATCCACTTTGTCTAAGAGTTGGAGTCATTGTATGTCTACTCCAAAGTTCTAAATTTGCTTTTACTATTTTTGTAGTAATCTTAAGGGGGACTTAAAATCTAGATACTGAAAGAGCTTAAAAACCTCTTGCTGGCACCAATAAAATGGGGAAAAAATCTTTGCCAGCTACTCCTCAGGCAGAGGACTATTACCAGGAATCTAGAAAGAGCTGACAAAAATTAGACCTTCCAAAACAAAGGATTCAATTTTAAAAATGGGATATGAAATGAATGAACAGTTCTTAGAAGAAGTCTAAATGGGTAAAGTGTTCCACATCCTATCCTTAGCTATCAGAGAAATGCAAATCAAAGTAACACTTAGGTTCTACCTAACTTCAGTCAGAATGGTTGGTATTAAAAACTCAAAAAGTAACCAATGCTGGCAAGGCTGTGGGGAAATGGAACCCTCTTACATTGCTGGTGGGACTGTAAACTGGTATAACCACTATAGAAAGCAGTATGGAGATGTCTCAAAAAAAAAAAAAAGAAAAAGAAAATATATATCCAATTTGAATCAGCTACACCTCTTCTGGGGATCTTTCCAAAAGAGTGAAAGTTATCAAACAACAGCAACACATGCATATCCACATTTATAGTAGCACAATGTAAAATAAGCAACTTTGAAGAAGTCCAACAACAGATGAATGGATAAAGATGCAGTATATACACACAATGGAGTACTACTCTGCCAAAAAGAAAGGTTAAGTTTGAGTCATTTGGAGAAAAATGGATGCACACTGAGACCACTATGCTTAGTGAAATGAATCAGACATGTAAAGTTAAATATTGTATGGTTTATCATGAGAAAACGAAACAATAAAAAGTAAAAGAGAGATGAAAAAAATATGAAAACAGACCTTATGGAGAGGGAAAGAGGACTAATTAATTAATTAATACCTCTTTCCCAGATGTTAAATAGCATAAAAGGGGACTGGTTAAGCAGACAGAGTTAACCAAAGGAACAACTAGTAATAGCTGATATTTATACAGCACCTACTACGTGCCAGGCATTATCCTAAATTCTTTGCAAATACTAATTCATTTAATCTTCAAAAAATTCTATGACATAAGCTCACTGGTTCTGGTTTCAGTTTCAGCACCGAAAGCCTAGCTAGAACTCTTAACAGTGAGCCTCAAAGTACCTCTCATGACAATGTCAATGCCTTGCAAATCAGAAACGAACATATCCACAAGACAGATAGAAAACTTGCAAATGGGAAAATGCCAAGCATCTGTAAATCTGCACAGTCTTCCTAAAATAGCAAATCAAATCTAAAATGTCATGTTAAACTGGACCCCATATCATGAAAAAATTCAAACCAAACCAAAACAAAATGCTGTTCACCGGTGGCAGCGGTGCCATGTGCCTGCAGTCCCAGCTCTTTTGAAGCCAATGCAGAAGAGCAAGGTTGAGGCTACCTGGGAGACTCAGCAAGAATCTGAGACTCTTGTTTCAAAAAAGGCAGGGAGGAGCAGAGGAGGCTTAGGAGTAGAGCACATACCTGACCTGGGCAAGGCCCTGGTTCAATTCCCAGGACTGGAAAACAACAAAAACCATTCCTTGCCACTGTTGCCACTATCACTATCACACAAGGCCTTTTAAAACTATCTGCTGTCACGACATTCCTCCACTATAATCTCTCCAACCACCAGAGGCTGCTACCAAACAAAACTGGTCTGCAAAAACAGTAGAAAAAGATAAGGCATCTTAGTGTATAAATACCTGCAATAAGAGAGACCATCCAATTAGGGCCCTCTGTCTCCAGATGAACTCTTTCAGAACATAATCTGAATACTGTTGACATCCACTTTTAAAATCACTTGTTTATTTTTAAAAATTACTCCTACTGCCTTAAAATTGCAGACATTTCACACAAAAAAGTATCTCAATGTGCTTTCACATTACCTATCAGAAGAATCGAAAGACGCTTTTATTAATACATGACAAGCTAACACTTACATAGTACTCGCTTATACATACTGGGACATGGCCCTCAACTGAATTAATCACCACAAGGACCCGTGAGGTAATTGTTATTACTATCCTTATTTCACAATCATGAAACAAAGGCGCAGAGAGCTTTCGTTCCTTGCCCCAAGTCAGCAGGACAATAGGTGTTTGAGCTGTGCCTGGATGTGCCCAGACGCAGTGACTAGAGTCTACTCCCTGAACCTTTCTGTGCCATGCTGATCACGACCTCCCCATACAGATTTGCCCTGCTCTTACTCAACAGCTTCCACAGATACTTAGGGTCCCACAGCTTGCCTGGAATCCCAGCATGTTTTTTCTGCTCAGTTTTATTGAAACCTATAGTGTACTTCATGTTACCAGCTTGAGAGGCTCAGCAAGAGTTTTAAAATTCAACTTCCCATAATAATAAATGATATGTATAAAGCAGATCCTAATAATAAAGTATTAATTTAAATGATTATAACAGGACAATGTGCATACTTGCTCTAACTTTATTAAGAAGTTAAATTTGACCAGATATAGTGGTACCTATAATCCCAGCACTCTGGGAGGCTGAGGCAAGAAGATTGAAATTTTGAGTCATGGGGCTGAGAAAAAATGGCTCAGCAGTTAAAGCACTTCTCTAGCAAGTGCTAAGTCAAGAGCTAAGTACCCAAGTTTGATTCCACACCACATAAACATCACATAAACTGGGCAAGATGGAACACGCCTGTCATCCCAGCACTCAGGAGGCTGAGACAGGAGGACTGTCGTGAGTTCAAGGCCAGCCTGGGCTCCACAGTGAGATCAGGACCAGCCTGGGCTACAGAGTGAGATCCTGTCTCAAAAAAAGAAAAAGAAATTTTGAGTCAGACAACTTAGTGAGGCCCTGTCTCAACATAAAAAATAAGAACTATGAATGTAGCTCAGTGCAAAGGTCCAGGGTTCTATTCCTAGACCACCAAAGATCACGAAAGAAAAAAAGAAAAATTAAATTTGAAAATCTGTGATCAAAACACATTTGTTTAGAAAATTAAGAAAAAACCAACACTTTCGTATTTTATCGGTAGGAATATAAACTGGTCAAATCTTTTAAGATATAAAATCCTTAAAAGTAAACATATAGCTGGCATGATGGCACAGGCATAAAATAATAAAATAAAATATGGTCTCAAAAAACAATAATAATAAAAGTAAAATGTATACACTTTGATCCAGAAATTGTAGCAATATATGGAAAAATAAGCAATACAGTAGAATATACAACAGTTTGGTTCTACAGTTCTATAGCTTGTATGTGAATCTTGCTTTAACCCCTTATTTAAGATATGGCTGTGAGAAAGTAACTACCTCTCTAGCTTTCAAACTTCCTTTTCTGTAAAATGGAGGGCAAATACCTACCAAGGGTATTTACGAGGACTCAGTTCATGATACTTAGAACAGCTCAACAAATGTAACATTTTATGACAGATTTAAATTCGTAACAGCTTGATTTTAATATAAAAAATCAGAATCTAAGTCTTTCACAATAGAAGGTGGAACAAACAAGTTATGGCCTACCCATGAGTGCAGTAAAGTTTATTCAAAACTGTTTTATATAACAGTACCCCCATATGCACATTCTCATCTTCTGCAGTCTCAGATACCTGTGGTCCGCTGTGGTCCACAAATACTAAAATGCAAAACTCAGAATAACCAATTCTCTCTTGTTTTTGAAGTACTAGAGACTCAGCCCAGAGTCAGCACAGTAGGTGATGCTCCCCTACTGGTGTATGACCTCATCTCATTCCTGAGTTTTGACCTACACAGTGCTTAGAGTAATGGGATGAAGCCTTGTAGGGGCTGCTCGATCCCACTCGGGACACGAATCACCCCTTTGTCCAGCGTAGTCCTGCTGTGTTGTAGTGTCCCGTACTTAATAATGGCTCCAAGGGGTAAAAACACTGGTTGGTGCTGACAATCTAATTATGGAACATTACTGGACTTGGTCTAGTTCATTATATAATATCAGTGTTGATTCTTACTGTGCCTCACTCACAGGGCATTACATTAAACCCTACCATAAGCATGTACATATATATGAAAAAGCACAGGGTGTCGGGCTTGAACTTGCCAAGGTCTCAGGAATTTTGGAATGCATCTCCCATAGGTAAGGGAGGACTACTGCATATGTTACAAGATGCTCGAACTCTGTTATAATCAAAGACATATTAAATTTGAATGATTTCCTGGTTTATCAGATACCCAATAATTAAAAAGCCCAGGTGACAACAAAAAAATTTGGTGAGGTATGGGAACTAGGAAGGGACATTCTTGCAATCCTCCTGCCTCAGCCTTCCAAGTGCTGGGATTACAAGCATAAACCACTACTATGTCCCCCTCCCAAAAAAACTCTACCAGGCCCAGCTTATGTGATTGATGCTGGTGAACTGAACTCAGGGCCTGGTACTCTCTAAGCAAGTGCTTTAACTCTTGTGCTATTTCTCCAGCCCCAGGAAGGGACACTCATATACACTATAGCTGCTAGGAGTATTAACTGACACAAATCTGTCAGCATTTTCAAAATGTACGGCATACCCTGGGGTGATCGAGTCTACCTACCACCACTTACTCTTTCAGCAGTAGTCTTAATAAATATGCAAAAGGCACAGGGTTAATTTAATCAAAGCAGCACTGTCAGTAATGGGAAAAACTAGAAATAACTTATGTTTATCATTCTGTATTTGTACTTTCTGAAATTCTATGTAATCATTAAAGGAATAAGTAGATTGTTACATAAAATAACGTAGATGAGAGGACTTCTGGGCAAGATGGCGACCAAATAACACAGCTGTGCAATGTCTCCTCACAGACTCACTTAAAAAGTTGAGCATATAATTAAAAACTGGCCATTCAACTTAGCCAGGAGGGGAAGAAGTGCCCCAGCAATGGAAAGGAGCCAAGAAAAAAGTCTGCTGCATACACATCGGAAGTGGAGGAAAACAGCAGCCTTGGAAGCGGTGCCAGCGGCCTGTAGCCAGCAGCAGCCGCTAGCATCCAGAGACAGGAAAGCCCGGAGTCCCGAACCTCTGACCCAGTTTAAGTGTGAATCCAGCAGAAGTGGGAACTGATAACAGCTGGTAGCCCCAGCCTCCCAAAACATAGTCCAAACTGTGAACACACTGTGAGCTTCCGCTAGAAAAGGCCTCCCACAGCCTAGAAAAGAAGAAATGCTCAGCAGCCATGGCAGGCAGTGAAATAGGTAGCAGCCATTAAAAAAAAAAAAAAAAAAAAAGAGCCCAAGCCTGAACTGTTTAAAGAAGGCTCAGACAGGCACACCAGAGTTTGGGGGGTCATTCTTAAAGAGTGCCTGGGAAGAAACTGGCACAGGAGACAGCTGTAGAGAGAGAAAAGGAAAAAGGCTGCCGACTCACTGAACAGTGACTCCCTGAACGGCTCAGTATAGCGGTGGGAGCACCTCCAAGGGTGGAGAGGCCCGCCCTCAGGGAAGGAAGCCAGGACAGGCAGTAGAGCTTTGCTGAGGGGGTGGGGGTGATCAAGACACTTCAGAATCCATGAACTGTTATTTCCCTCACTGCCTACTCCAAAGACAGAACTCAGAAGAATTTTAGCTTCCTCCCCACACCTTCATACCATTCAAAGAAACGGCTCAGCTAGGCCTTTAAGGTGAAATTCCTCAACAACAGAAACACGGGAAGAAGACAAGACAAGAGGATACACAGAGAGATGCCTGAGTCCCCAGAAACTACTGTCCTGGGCCCTGAAATAGTGGAACTCATAGGGAAGGAAGTCATAAAGCAAATAAATGAGTCAAACAACCAGTTCAGACAAGACAGTCTCAAAGAAATGCAACCAATGATCAGCAGACTTAAACAGGAACTTACTAAACAAATAGTGGTCCTAATGGATACAAACCTAACTGAGCATATAGAAGCCACAAATAAAAAGAAGTTGGCTGAGGTAAGTAAGGAAATGCGAGGTATGAGGGAACATTTTGATAGAGAAGTAGAAATTCTGAAAAGAAATCTAGCTGAAATTCAGGATATAAAAAATACATTTAAAAGCAAGAAAAGTCAATTTAAACATCATGAGGCCAGACTTTCAGACCTTGAAGACAAGGCTGAGGAAACAAATGCTATATAATTAGGCACATTAGAATTGAGCAAAGTAGCTGAATACAACAGCTGATGGATGACTCAAAGAGAACCAAATTCAGAATTACGGGTGTGGGAGAAAGAGCAGAAAACAGCACTGAAGGCATAAAGAATTTACTGAAATCATGCAAGAAAATTTCCCAAACGTAGGAAAAGAAATTTAATTTTCAGGTACAAGAAGTCTATAGAACACCAAGTAATCGTGACCATGACATATCATAATCAAAACCTCAGAAATTTAACATAGAGAATATTAAGAGCAACAAGAGACAAACAGTCATTATTTTACCAAGGCAAACACATATGAATTACCGCAGATTTCTCAATGCAAACATTAAAGTCCAGGAGAGCCTGCAACAAAATCTTTCAAGCTTTAAAAGACAGCAAATGTCAACCCAGGTTGTATTCAGCAAAATTATCCCTGAAAATTGAAAGGGAAGTAAAAATTTTTCATGACCACGAATTCCTAAAGAAATCTGGGACGACTAGCCCAGCATTGCAGAGTATACTTGAAGGAATCTTAGAGAGAGACAGAGACACAAGCAACATCAAAGAACACAGAGTAAAGGAAACATCTAAAGCTAAAAAGTAACAAAAAATAGACATCAATTATTTGAGTTGTATCCCATTAAAACAGTACTAGTTTCTTCATAAAATCTACAGAACTTCCCCCATAATTATAACTTTTACTAGTATATTAGCTTACAAAGCATATTAAGAATTTTAAACACAGGGAACTGGTATAAAGTCTTAATCTGTGAAATTTTTGTTGCATATGATGTTCATAGATATTTAGCTGGGGTTGGAGTGGCAGAAGGCAATGGTTTTGATTTGGGATACTTTTAGTTTTTAAAACAGTAAGAGTTGGTAAATCAGTGGTTTAGGATGTCTCTTCCCTGAGGCTATCATTGAGCGATAAAGATAAAAGATGATGCAGCCCTAGTCCACTGGCTAAGAACTTAGTCAGTTATTAGTTCAACCTGTGACTCTTGAATTGTACTTTTCAGTTTCATGCTCTGTAACAAAATGAGAAATGCATAATAATGATCTTACTTGTTTCTTCCTGCTCCTTGTTGGAAAGACACTCCCTTAAAAGTCTGAAATAACTAAGTATGCCATTATATCTACTGCTTTATATGTAATATACTTTTGTGATATAGACTTAAGTTCATTTAATGTGGTGATTTGATATATACTTAAGTTTATTTAATGTAGCATTTCACTTATTCGGACTTTGAAGTTTAGCCAAAAAAAATCTAACTGATGTAATGACAACCTGTATGTACACATGTTTACTTTTCAGTACTCAGCCAAGGAATTTGAAACATAACTTCTCTCTTTCTTACATTTTCTAGCTTTATTAATAGAGTTTATTAAAGAGTTCCATTCTTACACTTCTTTTCTTATGTGGACAGGTGGGAAAGGCCATGTTAAAGAAATCTCAACAAAGATACAGTAAGATACAGAGGGAAAAAAAGGAACTTTCACCAAATCATCCCAATAAAGGGCTCTGCTGGACCCAGAAAGGAGGCATCAAGATAGGGAAGCTGAGTTAAAGTGTGCTGATTTGAATGGTGAAGCGAGTCAGATGCAGAAGATTAAATATGTTAAATATCACATGGTTTCTCTGATATGGGAAATCCAGAACCCAGGCATTCTATAGAACCAAATGAGTATGATAGTGGGAAACAGGGGAGATAGAGAGTGTGGGAGGGCCAAAAGTGGGGAGGGGAAGAAAGAAGAAACATTATTACTGCTTCTTGTAATTGTAATGTTGTAATGTGATTGTAATGTTGATGTGATATATGTGCACAAAATACTCAAGCTCATTGTAAGCATTATGTATTGCATATATATATATATGTGTACACACACACACACACACACACACACACACATAACCATATATATGGGAAATTTGAGTAAACAAAAAAAAGATAACAGTGGGAAAAAAGCTTTTATCTGGATATAGAGAAACATCCGATTTTTGAAAGATACAGGGTTAAGTTTACTATATCCACTCCACCTCTGTACACACTAAAAGGTCAGGAAGGATACAGCAACGGAGTTCACTGTGACTCCTGGCACAAGATGAAAAGCAGGAACAAGAGCCTTCACACTATCCATTGCATAGCTCTACAGTCTGTACACTGGCTTTTAAATATCAAACAGGAACAAAGGAACAAAGACAAAGACAATTACAGCTCCATCATGGCTTACAGCTACTGGAAAGACTGGCTTTGACCAAGAAAGAGATGGGATGCATTAGCGCTTCAAGCAAAGGAGTGAAATGATCTGATTTATATTTTAAAAGGATCAGTGTTCTTGCTACTGTATGGAGAACAGGCTATGGAGAGCAGAAGCAGAGCAATGATCAGGCAGATCAAGCACCAGCAAATTCTGGCCTGCCTGCACTTGGCTCAAGGCCTGTTGTGACATATCTGCACTACAATTTTTTTAATTGACGTATACTTACCAAACATATTTATGGGGTCATGAGATAATTCACTACATGTATAAAGAGTATAATGGCTAAGGTTGGTTTTTGTATTTTTAAGTGTTGTTAAATAAAAAGATGAACACGGGACAGAAACTGCCTATGGCCTGCCAATAGCCTGCCAAACCTAATTTATTATTGAGCTCTTAAAAGAAAAAGGTTGATTCCTGAATTTAGAGACTATCACAATAATCCCATTAAGAGATTATTATGGCAGACTGCATGAATGGCACAATGGTTAGAGCACTTGACTGGCAAGTACAAGGCCATGAGTTCAATTGTGCAGGACCACATAAACAGGGCATAGTGGCAGATGCCAAAAACCCCAGCACTAGGGAGGCTGAGGCAAGAGGATTGCCATAAGTTCGAGGCCAGCCTGGGCTACATAATAAGTTCAGGACCAGCTTGGACTACAGAGGGAAACCCCACCTCAAAAAAAATTATTATGATTTGGATTTAGATTAGATTTGGGGCAATGAAGCAGCTAAGTAGTAGTCAGGTTCAAGATAGTTTCTCAAATCAGAATCAACAGCTTTACAGAAGTACTGAGTGAGTAGTAGAAAAGAAAGAGTCAGACTGTTCTAAGACTTTTCAGTCTGAGGAAGTAGGAGAGTGGAATTTCCCTTCACTGGATAAGGAAGATCAGGTAGGAGGGGGTAACCTACTTATTCACTGCTGGGATACAATACCCAACATCCATACTTGAGGGAGGAAAGACTTATTTAGCTCACAGTTTAGGAAGGTCTCAGTTCATTCATGAGCAGCTAACAATGGTGGAAGCACATGGCAGAAGCTGGTATGCTGCTTGTAGTATTGGAGACATGAAGCCAAGAGTGAGCAGCAAGTCCAGTTGATGTCTGGAGACCCAGGCAAGGCCAGAGCTTTCCCAGGAAGAAGCAGTAACAATGTTCTTTCTTTCTTCCTTTACTTACTTCAAAGAGTCAGTTGGGCACAGCACACCCAGTACCAGTGTCCCCTCCCTCATTTTCTGGCCCACAAGTCAACAACAAACATCTGAAAGCTCTGCTCTGGGCAACCTCTAATCTCAACAACTTGACACAATCCTTCCGTGTCAAACTGCAAGCATCTACCCCTTCCAGCCAGGCCTCACTTCCCTCCAGCACACAGTTCCATAGGTAGTCCACTATATCCAAATATATGAGGCTTTAGGGGGACACTAGGTTAAGAGGTTTGGAAAGGCACACTAGGAATTCAATGATGGAAATGTTAAATTTGAGGTGTTCCACTCGATAAGATACTCAAGAAGTGATGATAAATTATAGATCCCAGACATAAATTTAGACGTTACCACAAATAGCTCATATTTAAATAATTAGATCACCAAGGGAGACATCAGACAATGAAAACAGACTGAGGACTAAACTCTGGGGCACCTGCTGCCTAGGAGTCTGGGAGATGGAGAGGGGTTAGCAAAGGCAGAATGAAAATGACTGTGAGGTTGGAGGAAAAGAAAGTGCATGAGGAGAGCATACCACCTCTCTTTCCATTGCTGCTTCCAGAAGGCAAAAATAATCATCTGTGTCAACACCTGCTGAAACAAGAAAAGGGAGAACCGCTGAGTTCAAGAAGAGAAATCTTCCTGATGGATGAAGGCAAAAGCTTGACCAGAAAGAGTGGAAGTGAAGAAAGGGATGCAATGTACTCAACTCTTTCAAAAGTTTTACTATACTGAATAATAAAATGAGGGTTTATGGCTCTGGTCTGAAGTGTCCCCCAAAAGCCTCTATTCTGTGTACTATTAGGAGGTGGGGCCTAACTGGAGAGGGTGGGGCATGTCATGGAGGGGTGTGAGCTATCTACGCCCTCCCTCTCTGACTAGGCTTTGTTCTGCCCCACTACAAGGTTCCCACTACAAGATCTGCTGTGTGGTCCCACCATTTTCAGCAGCCCACCCTGAATGGAATGTGACCTTCTGAAACTGTGAGCTGAAATAAATCTTTCTCAAAAAAAATTTAAAAAATAAATCTTTCCTCCCATAAGTTGTGGATGTTGGGTATTTTGTCCCAGCAACAATAAAGTAATGAAGATATGAGGTAACAGGAGAGGAATATGAAAACAAAAATGTTTGTGAAGATGGAAGATCTCACAATGTGCTCTGCAAGCTGAAAGAAATAATTCAACAGCGAGGAAAAAACTGATGATTCAAACAAAGTAGGAAGAACTGCTGAAGCCACATCCTTGAAGGTGTGTATTATCAGTAGTATGGGATCTAGTACAGAAGTCAGGGCTAGAGGCCATCATGGGAAGCACACTGTTTTTGTAGAAAGGGGGAAAAGTTAATTTTTTGAAAAGTTAATTTTTATTTTTTAAAAAAAGTTTTGGACAGCTTCTTTTGGAAACACAACTAAAATATCTTCTAAAAAGTAAGACAACCAACATCTTTATAAACATATTTTTCAGTTCTGTCATTATGCTATACGGTTTTCAAGAAAAGACTTAAAGTTATGTTACTTCATTCAGTGGCTTCTTTTATCACTGCATACGAAAGACTTACCATGCTGTTATTGAGATTCTTGTCAACCTTGCAGAATGTGTGTGGTGGGCTTTCTCCCTTGCTGGGTATGATGATGCATATGTCTGTGACAGCCAGCGTATTCTGTGTCATGCCTTCTGAAGCTCTCCGGTAAGTGACATAAATCCTCTGGGATGAGGTATTGCCGCTAATATTTGCAGGGCGCCCATAGGGAGTACTCTGGATGATTTCACAACCC
This sequence comes from Ctenodactylus gundi, assembly GCA_004027205.1. Classification (NCBI taxonomy): domain Eukaryota; kingdom Metazoa; phylum Chordata; class Mammalia; order Rodentia; family Ctenodactylidae; genus Ctenodactylus; species Ctenodactylus gundi. The sequence continues at coordinate 71,487 of PVKB01005238.1, forward strand.
TGTTTCAATCTTTCTTTCCAGTCATATAAAACTCTAAAATACAAATTTTTAAAAATCAGTACACAAATACACAAAGTACCATCCAAAATAAAAGGCAACATTCTCAGGCATTAGAAACTCATCCAAAAATGTAGCAGTGTGGTAACAAATTTTCTACATCTTATGTCAAGTTTGAACTATACTGTATAAAATTAGAGAATACCTGCTTCTTCATTTAACATTTTAATAATACATGAAAAGTTCGGCAATACCTTTGTGTTTCTTAACATCAACCAGAGAATGGCAACAATGAAATTCAAGAACACTTTCTTAGCACTTAAGTTATTTTTGTTTTCTAAAACATCTTTTTTCGAAAAAGCAATCTGACTATAATCCCAACACTTTGGAAGGCTGGGGCGGGAGGATCACAGGCTCAGATCCCACTTGGGCAACTTAGTAAGATCCTGTTAAAAAGGGGGTGGGGGTACAACTGGGAGTGTAGCTCAGAAGTAGAACCCCTGGGTTAGATCTCTATACTAGAGAAAGAAGAAAAAAGAGAAAGAGAGAAAAGGAAGAAAAGGAAAAAAAGGAAACTTGTGTTTTGGCCAAAGTTAAAATTCTATAAAAGGTTTCATGCTCATATGGCAAAAAACTTTCTTGGATACTTTCATTTTTAATACTTCCCTCAGTTTTAAAAGGCAGCTTTAGTACAAGAGAAAATATCCTCAAACCCACTTTTAAGCAAAAATCTGTGTGAGGGGTCAGAAGAATGGCACAGTGGTACATCCATTTCTCAGATTTTCTTTTCTCTCTCCATCTCTCTCCCTTCTACATTCCCTCCCTCTGTGGTATCCATGTGTGTTGTGTGTGTGTGTGTGTGTGTGTGTATGTGTGTGTTTTACTGGAGATTGAAACCAGGGCCTTTGCATTGTGCTACATGTCTAGCCTTCCCCCTACCCTTTCTTTGAGACAGGGTTTCAAAAAATTGCTAAGTTGCCCAGCTTGGACTTGAACTTTCCATCCTCCTACCTCAGCCTCCTAGAGGACTGGGATGATAGCCATGTAACATCACACCCAACCCCTAAATTCTCTAAATACTTAAATCACTGTGGAGCACTAAGAAAAAGAATATTAGTTTTTTCTGTCATAGATTCACTGATTTGTGCTTTAATGCTAAGCCCTGGTATAACTGAAAGATCTACAATATTAAAAATGTTTCTCTATTTCAAATAAAATAACTGGCAATATCTTCAAAGTCAGTCAATAATTTCTAATGTAAAATCTTATCATGCGGAAGAGACTGCGCATTCAGGGTAGTATGGCCATAGACTAAGATCCATACAAATGAAAGTTACTGCCACCAATGGGTCAAATTGCTTCTTTCTAGTCTAATCATATCTAATTATAATTCCCTTTTTGGTCTGGCTGTCAACAATATTGTACTAAATGGTAACAACTGTGCTAATTTTAATATTTGCTTAAGTGCTTAGTCTTCCTTTCAATCTTGTTTTTCTGGATTTTGTTTGTTTGCTTTTGTTTCTTTCAAAGGTACCTAGCTAGGCATGGTGTTTCATGCATGTACTTGTACCCAGCACTGGACAGGCTAAGGCAGGTAGATAAGAAGTTGGAGGCCAGCCTGGGCTTAGTTTACAGCAAGTTCTAAGCCAGCCAGGACCATGCTCAAAACCTTGTTTCTAACTAACCAAGTAAACAGCACCTAAATGCAGAGCAGTTAGATAGAACGAAATTAATTTCTACCCTATACTACTACCTGGATTATCTCAGAGAATACTTGACCTCTGTGCTATAAAGTCAAAGCCTTTTTGGTTTAAAAAAATAAATATACAAAGTGAAAAGACAAGACAAAGAATAGAAGTATTTGTGGATCATTCAACTAATAGAAGATTATATATAGAATATCCAAAGAACACTTACAGCTCAACAATAAAAAGACAACTCAATTTTTAAAAGAATAAAAGATCTGAAGACACTTTAATTTCTCCAAAGATACTGGAACTTGCCAACAAGCACATGAAGAGATGTTCAACATTTTTGGTCACCTGATGAATGCAAATCAAGACCACCAGTAGATACCATTTCATACCCAGTAGGACAGCTGCATTCAAAATGACAATATGAAATCTTAGCCAGGAGGTGGACAAATCAGAACCTTCACACTCTCCTGGTGGGAAAGCACAATGGTAGAGCTGCTTTGGAAAGCATTCTGGCAAGTCCTAAAGCGGCCAGGTGCAGAATTACCACATGACCTAGCAATTCCATTCCTAGGTATATACAAGAGACATGAAAACTTGTACATGAATATTCAAGGCATCATTCACAACTGCCAAAAACAGAACTACTCAACTATCCATCAACTTATGAGTGGATAAATTATGGCATAGCCATATGGTAGGATACTACTGAGCATACAAATAAGAGCCTGATACACACTGCAACATAAATGAACTGAAAATATGCTCAAGGAAAGAAGCCACTGAGAAAAGCCATACTTAATGTGAATGCACATGAAGTGTCATGAATAGCAAATCTCTAGAGATGGAGGAAGAATTGCTTACCCAACCAAAGCTAAGAGGTCAGGGCAACCAAGGAGTTCAGAATGGCTTTCTGGCATAACTAAAGTGTCCTCAAGTATGGTGATGGCAATGATGGCCACAAGAACCCCAAGTACACAAAAACCCACTGAGTTGTTACACTTTAAGTGGGTGACAGCATGGTTACCTAATTAGATTTCAAGAAAGTTGTTATATATTAAAAAAAAAAAAAAAAAAGAAGAATCCCCAGTTCAATATAGTTGTCCAGGCAAGGCTCCATCATACCCAAAAATCTTTGTTGGATATACAGTTAAGTACTCACACATTACCATGAGAACATGATTAAAAGACATCTTTTCCTAGTACTTTAAAAATAAATAAATCTGGACCCAGTGGCATATGCCTGTAATTCTAGCTACCTGGGAGGCTGAGGCAGGACTGCTTGAGCCCAGGAGTTCAACACCAGCCTAGACAACAGAACAAGATCCTGTCACAAAAACATAAAACTTTCTGATCAAAACAACATTGATTTTTGTTCTTGTTTTTTCTGTAAACGTTTTTCAAAATCCCCTGAATCTAATAGATGAGGGTGATAGAAACCTATAGAATAAAAAAGAGACAAAATATTTACAGGAAGTGCCAAGTCCAAGGGCAGCCCGCGCTAAGGAGTGAGTTCAGGACCAGGACCAGCTGGGGCTACAAAGCGAGACCCTGTCTTAAAGCAAAAAAAAAAAAAAAGATACATACATAGGATACAGTTTACATGGTTCTTAGTACCAACCTGTCTATTATCCTAAAGCTACCACACCACTATTAACAGATGAGCAGATAGCTTCAAAGTCCAGAGCCAGATTATTTGTATCAACAAAAATAATTCATTTTAAAAAAAAATACTCACCCTAGATCTGTAAGTGGAGGCTTATCTCTTCCTCTCCTATAGCACAAATAAATCTGGGGCCCCACCAGACTCCCATTATTGAGGTCTGCTGACAGCCCAGTCGGGGTGGTATCGATGCAGATGTATTCCTGTGGCACCTCCTCCCCGAGGGATCTAATGATAACAGACACATCTGTGATAGGCTCTTTTGGTTTAGCCACTTTATGACAGGCATCATTGAAGTGGATTTCTTCTTCAAGGGGTTTTGAAGCATCAGTTAATCCTGCTACAACAAAGTAGTCAGCGACACGAGGCCCCTTGTCTTCAATCATCTTCCATTACAGAAGATAATATCTGAAAAAAAAAAGACTGGTATTCTACTAGTATTCTTCTGTAAGTGCCTGATGTAAAGAAAGAAAAAATTACAAATAAGGTACTCTTCCCCAATATCCATACTGGTAATGTATGGCACATTTTACCTTTATAAATAAAAAGCAAGCCTCATTTTTAAAAAATAAAAATATTTTACTTTTAATTTATTATATATACAATGCATGAGTTTCCAATTTTGACAACGCAGAAGCCTAGACCACCTAAGAAGACAACAACAACAACAATCTTTTTAAACATACAGATCCATTTGCAGAAATGCAGTGGAAATTCCCAGGGCTGCCAACACTGGGGAGCCAAAGCCAGAATGCATTCTGTCACAAGCTAACACTGCATGGGGAAATTTGCTGATCTCAATATTCCAGGGCTTTGTACTTTTAAAGGCTTGACAGGAACAGAAAACAAGGCCTTGGAACCACATCAGATAGGAAATTGGAACTGAGAAACTTGCATAAAGCCAAAAGCTTCAAATTCAAGACCCTCAGGTAAAGAACAGATTTTTTTTTTTTTTAAATTCACTGGGCTAGGGATGTATACATGCAGCTCAGAGGAAGGGTGCTAGCCTAGCATGTGCAAGTTGGGTTAAATTCTCAGCACTGCAAAGACAAATAAAAACCCCATCCACTGGCCTACACAGAGAAGTCTGCCTCAGTGTGACCCTTGGCTGGGAGGGACTTAGGGTTTAAACTCAAGCCATGTGCATGATCCCAGAAACCTCAAACTGAGAAATCAGTAATAAAAGTGTTCTCAGGCTAGTGATATCCCTGGGGAAGCAGATGCAAAACAGCTCTAGCGGGCACACCCTCACACCAAGCCTTCACGTATGAAGCCCAGCTGAGGACAGGCTGCTGGTCTTAAACTACAAAACACACAAGGAAAAACCCACTAGGAGTCTTAGCAGACATACAAATAGAAGGATTTCTATAATCGCAGGAAGAGATTATAACAATAATGGGCGCTTATAGCAGATTCAGAGAAAAATACACAAAGTAGAACTTACCATATATTAGCAAATACTTTAATAATAAAATCTCCTTAAATTGTCTAGTATCTCTTAAACATTATTTTTTCCTGAAGAGAAAACATTCCACCACCCTGTCATTACTCACATACCATTGTTACAGGAAAAAAGTTTAATCTGAAACAGATTTTTCCAACAAATGTTTCATATTAGATTTAATTCTAATAAATGCAAAGATGGGATTCCAAGAACAAGTTTTGAGTAATGAACCCTCTTTTCCCACTATTCTCACTATTTGTTTGAAAATGAGCCTAAAGAAGTATTAAATGTTCCTGTTTCATTTAGATACAGATGGCACCTGGGCAGAATATCATGCTCTCCAGGGAAGACTGCTTTTAACTTATCACTCTGCTTCCTGTGCCACAGGACTACAGGCACATATGCTGAGGTCTGCTTAGCTTTTCAATTTAATTAACTGTTTTTAAAGTAAGTTTGGGGTTAGAATCTAGGGAGAAGATACTGCTGAAATTTACAAGGCAAAGAAAATACCAAAAGATCTTTAACATAGTAATGAATCATTAGCATTTCCTTTTTTTTTTTTTTTTTTGAGGCAGGGTCTCACTCTGCAGTCCAGTCCAATCTGGTCGTGAATTTACTATGGAGCTCAGGCTATCCTCAAAGTCAAAGCAATTTTCCTGCCTCAGCCTCCTGAGTGCTGGGATCACAACCGGCTTATGTGGTGCTGGGGAAATGAACTCAGGGCCTGGCACTTGCTAGGCAAGCACTAATTGCTGTACTATTCCTCCAGCTCCTAATTAGTATTTCCCAACAACTCCATTAAATAAAGACACAGTGAGATGTGAAATTTGCAATACCCATAGAATATACTAAATGACAAAATGCCTTACATTGGCAACAGCCACCATAAGTTACTTGTTAAGTTACCATAAGAGCACTTGAGGAAAGCTGTCCCAGCCATATACACAAGTGGACTTCGAATGGTATACATCAGAGTAAAAATCTCAATTCATGGTCAGGAGGCAAATGTCCTCAAATTCATTTTTGGAAACTGAAAATCACAAAAAACCCCTCTAAAAACAAAAAGCATTCATTTGCTCCAACAGTTTTCTAAATAACTGCAGTAATATAAAACCTTAAAATTATGCTGAAGTAACGGTATGACTACATCAATTGTTTTGCAGTTTTTTAAAGGAAAGCGGGCTCAATTTATTCAAAAATTATAAAAGATTACAATATAAATCTATCAAACAGAATTACTTTTTAAAAGTTAAGGTTCAGATGACTCATAGGTATCCAAATTCTGACCAAATCAAGACAACAATCCAATGTGCAGGAAGATTACTACCTAGCTGGAGGGACAAAAAGTAGTAAGAAGAGCAGTCTTGTCAATAAGACTCTACATCAAAGGGCTCTGCTGGACCCAGAGAAGAGGCACCAAGATAAGGCCAATGCAGCCCATTCTAGGGGTGGGAACCTGAACTAGTAAGTGGTAATTTGAGCAGTAAAGTGAGTCAGATGCAGAAGATTAAATATGTTAAATATAGCATGGGTTCTCTGATTTGGGAAACCCAGAACACACGCATTCTATAGAACCAAATGAGTGTGGCAGTGGGAGTTACGGGGTGTGGGGAAGGTATTGGAGGGCCAAAAATGAGGAGGGAAAGGGACCATAATATTGATGTGAAATGTGTGTGCACAAAATACTCAAGTTCACTGTAAACATTATGTATTGCACATATTATATATATATATATATATATATATATATATATATATATATATACACACATTTCTTTATCTATACATATATAGATATAGATATGTATAGCAACAAAAAATGGTGGGAAAAAAGACTACATCAAGGGCTGGAAGAATGGCACAGCAGTTAAAGCACTTGCCTTGCAAGCGCAAGGCCCTGAATTAAATTCCCCAGCACCACACAGAGCTGGGTGTGGTGGCACACCCCTGTAATCCTAGCACTTGGGAGGCTGAGGCAGGCAGATTGTCCTGAGTTCAAGAATAGCCTGGGCTACACCAGTAAATTCAGGACCAGCCTGGGCTACAGAGCGAGACCCTGTCTCAAAAAACAAAACAGAGAAAAGACTACATCAACACATGAATTTAAAGTTCTGGAAACACAGACACATCAAAACACACATTAGCAACTTTAACTTTATAGAAGTAAATGTTTTATATTTAGTAAAAATATCCACAATTTACAAAACCTTTAATCACACAGAATGCTGATTAACAAATATAAAGCAAGTTTTTATATGTGAACATGTACATTTAAGAAACGTGAGGTTTTCATATAACATTCATTTGTAAAAGAAGTCAACTTGAAGTAAATCCATCAGCACATATATTGCAAAAATTCACAAAAATGTTTACCATTTGCAATTTTACACATAGAATAAACTGCCAAGAAATCAATATCAGATTCCTACTGAGGGATATTACAATCGTCAGTTTTAAAGGATAAATTACTTACACATGGGATTAAAATAATAGAGATTAATCTAAGTTAAATAACATGAGTGAAAAAATCCACAATGTACAACAGCATGAGACAAGAAAACAGCATGCAGCAGAGGCTGGCGAGTCTGTACAAGTTGGCTCTGAAAAGCTGTCGGCCGCGTGGTACAGTAAATTATCGAGATTTTCATTGCAACCGTATTTTCCCACACCTGACAGATCTGGAAATTATCAAAGTGTCATTCAGATAAAGATTTTCAAATATTAACTAGCTATTTATGGAAGCCATTATATATAAATACTCATAAACATTACACAAATTACAACTAAGGAATCTGAACACAACAATAATGAAAAAAGACGCTGATTTAAAAGTACTAACATAGTTGCCATAAATACAATATCTGAGTCCTCTAAGAACAAAATGTGGAAAAACCTCACCGCCATCCTACCAAACACAATGAAACTAAAAACACTGCTAAAGGAACATGAATCCAATGATCATATCACAGGCCGTCAACTCCAGACAAAACAACTGAGCTAACCAATTAAGTAAATCAGAAAGTAACAGTAAACTCCTTCAGCATATGAATACTATCTTAGAAGCATCATCAAAACAAGAAGAAATTTAGTTATGAATTGGCCCAGGCTACACTCTGTACTGAGAACTGTCTTTAGTGGTAAAAGAATCTACAACACAGAAAGGGGTGGGATCCTGTTCTTCTTTACTCCTTGAAGGAAATGTGACAGGTTTGACACCTGGGTACCTGTCTGTGGTTCCAGCAGTTCTACTTATCTGGTATTTCAGCAGCTGGTAGGCAGATTTAAACAAGAGACACCAAAACAGATCTTTTATTAACATATATTACATAGATGGATATTTTAAAAGTACATGGTAAGTGCAAACCATAAAATCAAATGCGCTCACAAAGGTCCATCCGTTTCTCTTACATACAAAAAAATGCAGACGTCAAACTGTGTGTGCTTACCGTGACCCTATACCTAAGAAGGCCAAGGCGTGAGATTCCTTATAAATATTTACTGCCAGGATACAAATCAGCTCTGTGCAAACTACATGGTCCCTAAACTAGCAGAGTTTATATACAGAAAGATGTCACTATCTGATCAAATATGCAAGAGATGGCATTTTCCACCAGCTACAACACAGAGCAGGAGCCACCACAGGCTCCTCTTCTGCTGCTCTCTTTTGCTTGGGACAGTCTCACTCCTTTTTCTTGGTGCTCACTCTCCCCCAGTCTGGGTGTCTGCAGGATCTTCTCAACAAGTTCCTCGAAGGCACACTGTACTCCATCGCAGGTTTTGGCACTTGTATCTATAAATAACATGGAATGCTTCCATGCAAATTTCAGGCCTTCATTTCTATCAACTTCATGGTTTTCCTTATCAATTTTATTTCCAACTAGCATGAGTACTATATCATTACTTGTACAATATGTTTCCAATTCATTTAACCAATTATCAAGCTTAACAAAGGTGTCTCTTCTTGTGACATCATAAACCAAAATAACACCATGTGTGTCTCTGTAATAGCTGGGAGTTAAGGTCCTAAACCTCTCTTGACCAGCAGTATCCCACAGAGCAAGTTTAGCCTTCTTTTTGCCCACAGAAATCGTTTTCATCTTAATGTCAACACCTATTGTAGTTCCAAGGTCTAGATCTAAATTATCTGTGAACCTCAAGAGTAAGCTGGACTTGCCCACCCCGCTCTCGCCGATGATGAGGATCTTCAGAGTGGTCAGCTCACCCTCGTCCGTCCTGACACTGCTCTGCTCCGAGTCCAGCTGCTGCCTCATCATCCTCTCAATCCTCCATGGATTGTTTTGCAATCTTTTATTCATCGTGCTACAGATAAGGAATTTGCTCATAAGGTAAAAACATATACAGGCATCTTAAAATTAGAGAGCTGCTTAGCTGTTATTTCACTTTAAATTACATTTGTTTTCCTTGAAAAGAGAAAATAATAAAGACATATTCTCTCTTCCAGAAAATACAAGAGAACTAAATTGTGACATCATTAACAAAAGGTTTTTACTCAGTCAGCAACTAATGGAGACTCATCTTTTTTTCTCCCTTCAATACCTGTCCGATCAATTTGTTTTTTCTGCCTTCGGTATCTGCCCAATCGACTCACATTCTTTTTATTTATCTTACTTCATTAGGTCAAAGTAGTTTTCTAAGGACAACAAAGGCAAGAATGAAAATAAAAACATTCTAAAAACACACAAAAACACAAACTTCTGAACATATAAAGTTTTTTGCTTATTTGTTTTTAGGTCCTGGAGATGAACTCAACTTTGTGCTATGCTGTATCTCCAGCCCACTTTAATTTTGGTAAAGGGTTTTACTAAGTCACTAAGTTGCCCAGGCTGGGCTTGAGCTTGCAGTCCTCCTTTTTTGGTCTCCCAAAGTGCCGGGCTTATAGGCCTGACCCACTAGTCCTGGCAAAAGGTTTTATAAGATGATTAGCTGCTATTCAAATGGGAAAAGGAGCAAAAGCTTTCCATGCAGGGCCCAGCAAATAGTCACAAACTCAGACCTAATACATAAAAATGGCTGGTAACACGATGGGACTGTTCACTCAGACTTCCACTGGCCCAATTAAGTAAACCAGAAGAAATTTTCTGGTATTTTAAGAACATATTTTGCTAGTTATTCTAGCACATCTTTTCTTATATTATCAAAACCAGAGTGTCTCGTTTCCATAAATTCTAGACTTTCATCTTTCTTCCAGACATGATAATCTAATCTACTGTCCTGTACCTCTTTGACAACAGTGTTTCCTCTTTTTAGAAAATATATATTTGTAGAACATGCAAGTTTACATGAAATTTTACTCAAACTTTATGAATTCTAAAAAAAAGCCGAAGGGTAAAAAATCAATCTCATTCACAATAAATCAGGTTTGTATTTCACCATGTTCCTCAGTCTTCCTCACAAACAGAAAACATTCCTCTAATCCTTGTACATGGCTACTGAAAACATAGGTATTTGAGGATTTTTTTTAAAGAAGCATTTTCCAAATAGTACAAACCTTCATAATTATGCTAAATGACCACATAATAGGATAACAAATGGAAATGTGTACTTATCCCAGCACATAAGCACCGAAGCAGCAAGGTCCCAAACTCCGGCTGTACCTGCCTGAAGGACTCAGTGACTTAGTGGGACTCTTTCAAAAAATAAAATAAAAAGGAGGTGGAGGGTTAAGCTGGGATATAATTCCTGTGCAAAGGCCCTGGATTCAATCCCCAATATTCTAAAAAAAAGAGAAAAGAAATATATACTCCCAATAGTCCATGTTTAGGGCTAGAGGAATACCACAGCAGTTAGAGCACTTGCTTAGCAAGCACAAGGCCCTGAGTTTGGATCCCACCACCACGTAGACCAAGTGTGGTGGTGGTCTATGCTTATAATGCCAACACTCAGAGGCTGACGCAGGAGGATTGTTGTGAGTTCCAGGCCAGCAAGGGCTACACAGTGAGTTCAGGGCCAGCGTGGTGTATGGAGTGAGACCTTGTCTCAAAAAAAAAGAAATCATAATAGAAAGCTACAAAGTATTAAATAAAGTAATCCAAGAGATCTTTTTTGGAAGAACTATTAATTTTTGATTTATGAAATTAAAATAGGAACAACTCATACTTAAAGGGGAAGAGGTCTGATTATTAGTCACAGATCTAATCTTTCATTGTATAGCCAAAGAATCTGAAGTATAGAGGGTGGTTTGCTGAGGGCTTCCTGGACAGTGAGTGAGTGGCAGAGCTGGGCAAGAACTCAAGTCTCTTAACCCAATATTTTTTTAAACTCAAGATTATGCCTCTAATAAATACTACTGAATGACTATTAATCCAGGAGACATCTTTCAATAAATTATTTGCTGTCCCTGGTTACCTGTAATTATTACGTGGTAAATATATTCCACATTCTTAAGAGTTCTGGTAAACTAAGGTTTCACTGAGTTTAATATAGAAAATAAGCAAGGTGAAATAAATCCCAATAAAAAATAAAAACTACTTACACATTACTGAAGATTTCTGTTTGGAAATAACACCAGATCTCAACTTGTAAATGGTTCAGGCCTCTCAGTTGAGAAATACTGTATTGAAAAGAATAAAAATTGGGTTTACAATATTCCCAAATGAGTATTTCCCATAATATACTATGGGTACTTAATTTTCTATTAAAATTTTACAATATATACATTATTATTTATTGAAAAACAGTAAGTAAATTTCAAATGCCAGTTTTTCCAGAAAACATATCTTAGTTATGAGGAGATACATATTTTTTAAAAATCAGATGAGGAAAAAAAAACCCTTATAACAAAGCAAAAGAATAAGAAAAGCCACAAAATAAAAAGGGTTATAAGAATCTTGTTAAATGCTTATTTGTGGAGCATTTATATATAATGCCTCACTTCTGAAGGAAAAAAATATATCCATTCAAGACAATTCAAGTATGACTCAAGTAATGTCCATCTAAGTAACATGTGTTAAAGATATTAATGCCGGGGTCTGGGGGAATGGCACAGTCGTTAAAGCACTTGCCTTGCAAGTACAAGGTCATGAGTTCGACTCTCCAGCACCACATAAAGCTGGGGATGGTGGTGCATGCCTGTAATCCCAGTACTCAGGAGGCTGAGGCAGGAGGATTACTATGAGTCTGAAGCCAGCCTGGGCTACATAGTGAGTTCAGAACCAGCTTTGCTTTCATTTTCTGGAGTTAATTTACAGAAAAATATATATATATATTGGCTTTTTCGACCTACGTGCTAGATGCATTATATTTAATATTAGATCAGAATTTACTCATTTGGTAAATGTGTTTGGTTTTAATTGTAATTGATTTACATTGCCAATAAACTTTACTGAGACTAATAAAAAAAAGAGAGAGGCTGGAGAAACAGCACAGCAGTTAAAGCACTTTTCTACCAAGAACAAGGACCTGGGTTCAATTCACCAGTACCTCATAAAGCTGGGCATGGTGGTGCACACCTGTAATTTCAGCTCTAGGGAGGCTGAAGCAGGAGGATTGCCAAGTCCAAGGCTAGCCTGGATTACACAGTGAGTTCAGGACCAGCCTGAGCTAGAGTGAGACCCTGTCTCAAAGGAAAAAAAAAAAGATACTAATGCCCCAAAATACTTTTCTATGGCTATAAATTTTAAAGATATTTTTAAGGGCTAGTGGCATAGTTCAGTGGCTAAAGTGCCTGCCTAGCATGCTCAAGGGCCTGGGTTTGATTCCCCAGCACCACATAAAGATTAGCTGGGCAGGGTGGTGCACACCTGAAATTCCAGCACTTGGGGGTGCTGAAGCAGGAGGATTGCTGTGAATTTCAAGTCAGTATGGGCTACACAGTGAGTGAAGGACCCTGGCCTACAGAATGAAACCTTGTCTAAAAGAAAGAAAGGAAATAAAAAAATTAAAAGAGAAAAAAAATTTAAATAGACCCTGTTACATCAAACCCATAATAATAGATACAGTAGGGAATCTCATCAAATAACCTAAGACTTCTGACCAAGATAATGGAATTCAATTATGTCATTATCATATTTCCTTTAAGTGTAATAATTTAGTTCAGCTGTAGTCATGAGCAATTTTAAACATCACATGGAAAGATGATACCGCTGACAAAGCCTCACAGCATGGCCACACCAACTGTATGGTGCCAGTGAGCTGTAAGTTTAGCTTTCTAATGTTGGATACACACACACAGAAGAGCTCAATATGAGTCAAAAAGCCATGCAGGAAAACAAGCTGAAACCCCAAACACATCAAGAGAAAGGAAAACAGTTTTAGCCAACATGGAATATCTACCAAGGCCAGGGAAGCAGCAGCAAACAGGAGAAGCTTCAACCATTTACCAACCCAGTCAGTCCTGCACGCCAGGGAGAGGGGTGAGGGGAAAAGTCTACTTTACTAGATTCAAGAATATGATGAGGTGCGTTGAGGTGGAGGGTGAAAGGACAAATCGGATGTAGGATGGCTCTAATTTTCAGGATGGCTCAAAAGGTTCAGGATGAAATACATGTTTTTTTTAAAAACTAGGACACAACTCTACCTCAGGGTCAGTGAATAATTTCAGAAAAAAATAGAGTGTTATGTATATATAATTCAAATATTTATAAAATCGTATGGCTATTAGTAACAAAGAATGCGAATACTGAGCCATTTGGAGTTTTTTTTTTTTTTTAAATGAACAGTAAGCCTGCCATGATGGCACATACCTCTAGTCCCAGCACTCTGGGTGGCTGAGGCAAGTTGCATCCCAGCCTGGGTAAATTAATGGCTTAACATGGCTTAATGAGACACACTTCAAAATGAATTTTTTAAAAAAAGAAAGAAAAGAAAAAGATCAAAGGATGTAATTTAGTGCCCAGGCCCTGGATTAATTCCCTAGTACTACAAATCAGTCAATAAAAATATCAACACAAAATTCCATTAGATTATCCTACAAAATTTCTAGTAAAATACTTTACAGGGCTGGGGTGTAGCTCAGTGGCAGGAATGCCTGCCTACCAAGCACAAGGCCCTGGGTTCGATCCCCACACCATATAAACTGGGCACAAAAGGACCGCCAATAAGCTCTAGACCAGCCTAGGCAACATATTCTAGGACCAGCCTGGGCTACAGAGTGAGATCCTGCCTCAAAATGAAACAAAAACACATACTCATATTATATATAGAAATACTGTAAAATTTTAAAATCCCATTTATTGTATTAATGAACTATCAGGCTTGTTTAGATGCAATGCTAAATGTGCTACAACCAATTCCAAATACATCTTCTGTTACTTTAAGTTTCTTCTAATAGCAAGAACAGTGCCTTGATCATGACCTTGTGCTCCAGTAAACATCAGCATCGTTACTCAAAAAACAAATATAATTTGTTCCAATGTAGGATTTTTAAGATTAGAGTTGCATTTATAATAACATCAAATTTTTTTTATTCGACAAAATGAACATCCAAAAACCTTACTCTGATTTCATGACACATGAAAAACTGAACCCTTTTAGAATTAACGCATTTTTTGTTTGACACATAAGAGACTGATAAAAAAAAAATGACCTCACTTTAGTGTCTGCAAAGTTGTTCATTGCTGATGGAGACACACATCAGCTACTGCTTCCTTACTTTTCATACATGCACAAGAAAATACGGAGCAGGAAATGAGCAAGACCTAATGTGTAGAGCACCCTTTGACTACACATGGGATGTCACACTAACAGCATGCTGCAGCCATGTGCTTCCCGCAGGTAGTAAAGTCAAACCATTATTTTTCAGGACATGCGGCTTTAAAAACTATTATCTTCAATCAAAACATTTACTTTGATATAATTATAGAGGCACATTATTGAAATAAATGAGAACTCTGGTGTGCCTTTATCCACGGTCTCCCTGGGTTAACAGCTTGCCAACCTCTACCAGCCACACAGGTGAGATATTGACACTGATAAACTTAGGCTGTCTTTTATTTTTTCATGTTTTACTTGTTCGTGTGTGTGTTCAGTTTCATTCAGTTTGTCATCTGTGCATTTATCCCTCACCAAAGTCAAGCCAGTGCAGACCCATCAACAAGGCTCCCTGATGCTGCCTTCGTATAAGCATTCACGCTTCCCTCCAGACCTTCTTCCACCTCTGTCCCTAATCACCGTGCCACAGTGGAGCGGTGCACAAGCACATATGCACATATGTGTCTCTCTCTGTGGTACTAAGGACTGAACTCAGGGCCTTCACACTGAGCTATATCCCCAGCCCTTTTTAAAATTTTTTTAATTTCGAGACAAGGTCTCGCTAAGTCACTAAGCTGCCCAGGCTGGGTTCAAACTTGTGATCTTCTATTCCAGCCTCCCAGAGCAGTGATGGAATAGTATACTTTTTCCAGGAAGTATACACAGTCTATGAAAGGAAAAGATCAATACTTCCAAAGCATCACCTCTTTACAAAACGAGTGTAAAACTGACCAAAGGACAAAGGATAAACATACATGATGTGGAAATACTTGCTGCTCACATTGACTCAGTATCTAGAATATTATACCTGAGCATGGTTGTAAAAACATAATGAATGTACAGACCTACACATGCACATGGAGGATAAGAAGACTGAGAGCAATCATTTATCTAATCACAGGGAAGGTAAGTCTCAGGTCTGAGTTAGAACATTCTATCATAGATAAGATCTACACAGGAAACAAGGGGAGGACATAAACCACCACCACAAAGCAACCACAGTGAGGATTCCTAGGTGTTTGAGAACCTAAACAGAAGCCTTAAAACTCTGATCAGTAGCAACTCTGCCCCCACCTGGAAATGAGGCTGGAATCTATGCAGCAGGTACTGTCTTGAGAATCTCGATCTACTTTGGGCAGAGCAGGGACAGAATGACCGTATCACTGACAAGTATTAGTAAACAGACACTTCTTATCCGCAGGCAGATGTCTACAGTTTATTCATAGGCAGGAGTCCTACCTTTGTCTTCTGATTCTTTCACACACAGCAGTGACAAACTCATGGTAAATGTGTGAATATTAAATAAGTAAGATCAGCACAGTAGAAAAATAGAAAAATGAAAATATCGTGGCATCACTGAATTTTAGATCTAGAAGGCTTCCTGGAGATTCTGTTTCCACTATTCTTTTTATAAGAACATTTATAGGGCTGGAGGAATAGCGCAGCCATTATTGCCCTTGCATAGCAAACACAAGGCCCTGAGCTCGATTCCCCAGCACCACATCAGCGGGATGTGGTGGTGTGTGCCTGTAATTCCAGTACTTGGGAAGCTGAGGCAGGAGGATTGCTGTGAGTTTTAGGCCAGCTTGGGCAACAAGGCGAGTTCAGGACCAGCCTCGATTACAGAACAAGACCATGATCTGCCTCCTCCTCCCCCCCAAGGCCAAAAAGAACATTTATAATTAAATAAAAGTGTAAAAGCTTTCCTAAGACCAAATTAAGCAATTTATGATTTAACTCTATGGCCTTTATGTATAGTTCTTCTACACTGTACTTCATATTCAAGAATGGAAAAGAAAGCAATTCCTTGAGGAGAATAATGTGTTAATTAGTGAATATGGCTTGATGGACAAATGGTTAATATGTCAGTAGAAGTTAAGCTGGTGAAAGGCAAGAAAAAAATAGATAATAAGACAAAACAGTAAAACAAAACAAAGTTGAGCAGATATGACAAGGAAAGGTATAAAAAGTTGAGGGGAAAGGTATAAAAATAGAAGTAAAAAATAGTGCAGAAATGGGAAGAAATAACTAAAGAATTTGTAATGGTACAGACATTCTTCAAAAACAAAGAAACAAGCCAGGCCTGATGACACAGGTGTCATCCAAGCACTCTGGGAGGGCACAGTGCAGCGGAGTGGCAAGCCTGAGTCAGCCTGGTGAGACCCTGTTTCAAAATCAAAACTAAAAAAGTAGACTGGGAATGTAGCTCAGTGAGGAGGCCCTGGGCTTGATCCTCACAAAAGGAAAAATAAATACATAAATAACAACAACCCTCACACTATAGGACTTACCATTCTAGTAGTGAAATCAGGTTACCCATAAATTAGTAACATAAGTCAAATATCATTCTTGCACTGAAAATCTGTTCAAATTCAGTACTACAAATGAAATGCAAACGTACAGATAGCATTTACCAGTCTAGAGTGAAAAGCAAGAAGCTTCCTCTTTTGCACCATCTTCTCCTACTTAATTTCCCATATGTGTACCGCCCCCATACCGCAAACTTCATACTTCCTTTTTGAATGGTGCATTGTAGCTGTACCAGAGATGAGCTGTTGCCGACAGTAAAATTTATTTCTCCCAAATAATACAGACCTGGTTTTTCTTCTCCAAATTTCAATTTCACAACCACACAAAAAGTACTCAGACTTGTGTATTTGCTTTTTTTAGAAGATACATTTGATATATATATATATATATATATATATATATATATATATATATATTTTTTTTTTATTTTTGAGACAGGGTCTTGCTCTGTAGCCCAGGCTGGGCTTGGACTCATGGCAGTCCTCCTGTCTCAGCCTCCTGAGTGCTGGAATTACAGGAGTGCACCACCATACCCAACTTATGTGGTGCTGGGGAATCGAACTCAGGGGCTTGGCACTTGACTTAGCGCTTGCTAAACAAGCACTTGAACTGCTGAGCCATTCTTCCAGCCCCTTGTCATTTGATTAATGAATATTTTAATTTCTTAACTATTTTCTGTCACCACACACATAACAAACTTCAAGACTTTTTAAAAATTCCTTTTGCAATTATCATTGATAGCAGAAATGTAACAGAATTCTCAAAACTGTTCTCAAGCATTAATTCTCAAATCCTTTTCAGATTATTATTTTATTTTTGTTACAGTTGTGAGGAACAACCTGAAAGGGTTATTTAATTATTGTGGTATGGGGATCAAGCCCAGACCCTCCACACTGAGCTACACCCCCCAGTCATTTTTAGTTTTGAATTTGAGACAGGGTCTTGTTAAGCCAGTAAGCTGCCCAACTGGATTCAAACTTGTGCTCCACCTGCCTCAGCTTCCCACATTGCTGGGATAACAGGTCTGCATCATTGGGTCTGGCTTGACTTTAATCTGTAACATCTACCAGGTGATCAAAGACAACAATAGTTACTTCACCTAGGAAGAAACCCAAATCCTGAAATGCTTGGAAGAATCATTAGGCCTGTAAATAAGGAAATTAAACTCTGAGGTATTACTACATTAAATTTAGTAACCTAAAAGCATTAAATCCGATGTTGGTGATGCCATAGGGAAGTAAATACAGTTGGCAATTGTTAATGGCACTATAAATGGGAATGATTTTTCTAAAGCAAACTGTACAGAAATTACTTAAACCTGTACTACAACCCACTAATTCTGCTCCAATAAAATAATCTCAAGAAAACATGTTTTCTTTGACCCCTTTGAAGCTGGGAGTAGAAGAGTGGCCACCAGACACTGCAGAGAGCAGAGGGGCAGGAGGGACAGGGGAAGGAGGTCTGCAGGTGCAGGTGGAACTAAAAGCAAGCCTGCTGCTCTCCTGCACAGCAGAGGCACTAGAGTCCTGGTGACATTCTATTATTTCAAAACTGCGTCAGGGATTTGGAGAGTTTCCACTACAAAGAAATGATGAATGTCTGAGGTACAGATATGCTTACCCAGAGTTGAACATTACATATTATACACATGTATCAAGCATCACAGGGCACCCTACAGGTACCTACAATTTCTGTCGATTAAAAAATAAGTTTTAAAAAGAAATACAGAAAAATAATTTTTAAAAAATCAAAGTACTAGAGCCTGAAGGAATGGTTCCATGGTAAAAGTGCTGGCCTAGCAAGTGCTAGGTACCTGAGTTCAACTCCCGAGCGCCACATAAGCCAAGAATGGTGGCACATGCCTGTAATTCCAGAACTTGGGAGGCTGAGACAGGAGGGTTGCCGTTAGTCCAAGAACCAGCCTGGGCTACAGAGATCCTGTCTCAAAAATAAATAAATAAATAAATAAATACTGGTTTGAATATGACTTACAATTGCATTTTCATAAGAGTCACAAGTCAGGCATGGTGATATGCACCTATAATCTCTGTCACTTGGGAGGCAGGAGGATGCCAAGTTCAAGGCCAGTCCAGGCAACTTAGTGAGAGCCCGTCTCATTTCAAAATAAGGGAAAAGAGGCTGGGATGTAGCTCAGTAGCATAATGCCTTTGAGGGTCACCCACCAGTATCCCTTCCCACACACTCACAGATTATAGAAATTTAGAGTAGAAATGGACCTGTAAAATCTTTTGCTCAATCTCATCACTTTGTTGATGATGAAATTAGACAAAGACAGCTAACTGGTCTTGCTCACAGTAGTACAATTCATCAGTAGCAGCACTAGGCCCAAAGCTCCTACTCAACACCTCTGACTACTACACCATGTGGACGACTGCGCAGAAGCCTGAAACAGCTGCCCAGGACTGACAGGGCTAAGCAACCCGCTTAGTGAGGCTGGATGACACACAGTTCTTTCTAAACATTCTGATGACTAGACCAGCCTTAGACAAAGTACATATTCTACCCTTTGTTTTTTTTTTTTTTTTTTTTTTTTTTTTTGGCAGAGCTAAGGAATGAGCCCAGGGCTTCCCATGTGGTAGGGAAGTGTCTGCCATTCAATTATGGAGTATGATCATAAAATATGGTGAATGTTTAAATCTGTAAAAACTTATTACACTAAAAGACACACTGCCATTAACTCTCCCCTCAAAATACTCTCCCTTGCTGCAAAAAGTCTTACTCCCATTGTCTTGCCACCTTCTGAAGCACTTCTAGAGTCTTATTCTGTGTCTTTACATTGTTGTGGCTGACTTAATGTTCAGAATTGATTCCAAAAAATCTACCTTTAGGGACTGGAGGAATGGCTCCGCGGTTAAAGTGCAAGTACCCGAGTTCAATTCTCCAGTACCACATAAAGCCAGGCGTGGTGGCAAACACCTGTAATCCCAGCACTCAGGAGGCTGAGACAGGAGGATTGCCATGAGTCCAAGGCCAGCCTGGGCTCCATAGTGAGTTCAGAACCGGCCAGGGCTACAGAGCGAGACCCTGTCTCAAAAAAAAAAAATTACTTTTCATGGTCATTTTGACTTTGAGGAAGAGCCAGAAGTAGCATGGTACCATCTTTCATGAACAGTGTGGATGGGGCCACTGTAATGTTGTCACAAGCCTGTCCTTTTCATTGGAAGGCATGCTGCAGCAGCATTCACTATATTTTTGATCATGCTTTATAAAGACATTTCTGAAACAGGATGTCCAGAACCACCTTAGAAGGCAGCAAGATGAACGAGGGCAGGTACACTCAAAGTGACAGGGAAGATCATGAGGAAATTCACGGCAATATCTTTTATTGCATTAAGTTTAAACACATACCATATTTTTTGATCAGCCCTTGTACATATCTAACCTTTTTTGTTTTTTTATTTTGAAATAGGGTCTTGTAGTGGCAGGCTCAGGATGGCCTCAAGCTCATAGTCCTTCCTCCCTTAGCCTCCTAAGCAGCTGGACCACAGGCACATACTACGATGCCTGGCTTATCCTTTAAGCTCCTTTAATCTATTACAAAAATCAAACAAACCTCCATTTCCTCTTATTTCCAAGAAAACATACTCATCTCACTAAATGCTAACAACCATCAAATTATGTCACCAGCCGTGCACTCACCACTGCAATCCACTCCAAGCCTACTTGCTAACCCTACTGTGTATCTCTCAGCTGGAAAGAACTATCTCTTTGGTAATTCCCCACTCAGCCTAAATCCATTTCTCCACCCACAACACAAAACCTATATTCTAGAAACTCACCAGGAAGGACATAAATTTGAACCTGGGACATTTATGGCATATTCTTTCCTTTCTTGTTCTAATTTTCTCATCCCAGCCTTTTTCACTACATAACATGAGATATATTTCACTTGTGTGTTTTATTTATTCTCCGTATCTCTGCAAGATTGCAAACTCTAAGACAGTAGGGCTGCTCTGCTGTGCTCACTGCTGTACAACCAGCACCGAGAACTCTGCCTGGTGAGTGGCATGTCGTAAACAGTTGTCGAATGTGTTAACGAACAAACCACGCGACATCTGGAACAAAGGAATACATTTAAAGTACGGCAGATATGACCTCACACCATGCAGCAGCAAAAGCAATTAAAGATGATATAAGAAGAGAAACCAGGATAAATTCTTTAAATTTAGTGTTGAATAAAAATAGAAAGGAAACTAGAGCAAAAGCATTCTATATAAATTAGAAAGATATACATATCCAAAATATCACTACAGTTCTCAAGGATGCACTCAGGGCACTATATTGGATAGCTGAGGGGGAAGGAAGGGTGATAGAGATAAAATAAGGGGGGAGAAGGATGAAATTACAGCAAGGACCCACATAGTCCAGTGGCAGAAGCACATTTAAGACATGGGAAACACAGTCAAAGCAATTCTCTCCTACCCCTTTCTTCCCAAAGAGATTCTTAACCCCTTTTTGTATTAACAGCAAAACTGAAGGCAGCACAGCCTCCAGGACAGCCATTTCAGCTACATGGTGACATGAATAGAAGTCTCACTAGGAAATACCGGCGGTAAGAGTATAACCACTGGGAAGAGGGGTGCTGGGAAGGACAGGAGGGGAACAAAACTTGCAGAGGACAAGAAAGCCTTTCAAAAACCTGTATGAAATTAAGAGAAGTACGCCTGTGGCAATGGCTCCATGGAGACAGGAAATGAGGAGGAAGGAAAGAAAGATGACTGTAAGAGCCATGCCTCAAGAATGAGGGAAGGGGATGTAAAGCAGAGAGTCTGATCTTAGAGGCAAACTCATTGCAAAAAGCTATCCATAATAAATGTTTAACAATAATTTTTCTGAATATGCAGTACAGATGCTTATATGAAACTTTACACACAACTCAAGGGTTCACTTAACCATGCTCCCTACACGAGTCTATATGCAAGTATACTTTCCGTTTTCCGGGGTTTTTTGTAATTAAAGTATAACACACATATAGACAGGAGTACAACTCCAAGAACTATTCCAAAGTGAAGACACTACCCATCATAGGCCCCCCCCCAGGTCAAGAAACAGTCTATTCTTAGTTCCAAGAGAAGCTCTCCAACTGTCCCAGAAGAACCACTATCTGGAATTCTAACAGCAGATTATTTTTGTCTCTTTAAAGGAAGGACTTATCCAGTATACTTTCTTTTCACTATAGTTCTTTTTTTCCACTTTACAATGTTCCAGTGATTCAGCCACAATCATACTCATTGAAATAGTATTTTTCATTTTAAAAATACACTATTATTTATTCACTATTGGGAATAGACATTTGGCCATTTTCCAATGTTAGCCTACTAGAAATGATTACAAAGTCATACAAATTATTATGAATGTACTTTGATACATATGGGTATGCATTTTAAAAAAATCTAAGAAAGAGATTGCTAGCATACGTGGTATTTATATGTTTAACTTCGGTAATAATGTTAGTTTTCCAAAGCAGTTGTTTTAAGACCTCATATGTGATGGGTAAGATGGCTTAGAAATAAGTAAAGTCTTTTTTTAATTTTTTGTAAGCAGAAACAGTCCTATAATTGAGCTCTTCAAAATACTGGTTTGTTTTTGTTTTAAGCCATTGCTAAATACAATGACATAAAAACTGTAAAAGGTAGTAAGCTAGGAGCAGGTATGTGCTCTAGAATCACTAGTCAAAATAAGCTTACACTTACATGTTATAGAATGGGGGAGCAAATAATTCCACTTACATAATTTAGCAACAAGGTGCACCATCTGAAAAATCAGAACTTTGCTGATTTTGCTTGTCTTTTGCTTATTTATGGCTTGATATTGATTTTGTTTTGAATTACATTAGAGGTATCCTAATCACTTCAATGCTTGGTAATGTAAAGGTTTAAAAAACAAAAATCATGACTGAGTCTCTCATTTGTTCATCTGACAAATATTTGTCATTGAAATGGACAGGGGTCAGTTTCATTTTCTCCTGTCCGGCAACGGAGCTAGCTCCCTCCCTATATTCAGAGACTCTGACATAATGTGTGTCTGTATAGAAGCTATGCCCCAGGGCCAATCACAGACATCAAAAAGATCAACTATGTGCTCTTTTTACTTACGGACCAGGCACACATTCTGGTCAATTAAAAGCACTCATGCAGAATCTGTATCTAGAGCAGAGTGGGGAATATCTGGCCCTTAGGCCAAAATCATTAGGTGCAGCCCAGCCAAGGCAACTATCTCAACAGAGGTGAGTTAATTATATAATAATTATGTTTTTTATGAACTACAGTTGGCAAACTTCTAAGGTGACAATTTTGTATGGCCCACAAATGATGTCATCAATATCCAAATGGCCCTTAGCAGAAAAAAAGGCTCCCTAACCCATGACCTAGAGGTTGCAAGGGTAATTCAAAATTCATTCTTTGAGGACTCTTTCTGCATATAAGGATACAAGAAGCTGCCTGCCTGTGCCCAAAAAAGGACTCTCACAACAAGTGGACTACCCTGGGACTCCAATTTTATTTGATTTTGCTTTTATTTATTTTTTGGGAAAGGGTGTCACTCTGCAGTCCAGTCTGGTCCTGAACTCACTATGGAGCCCAGACTAGCTTTGGACTCACAGCAATCTTCCTGCTTCTGCCTGGTAAGTGCTACGATTACAAGCATGCACCACCACACCCAGCTTTATGTGGTCCTGGGTTATTGAACTCAAGGCCTTGTGCTTGCCAGACAATCACACTGTGCCATTCCTCCAGCCCTGGGACCCAATTTTAGACATCTAGCACCCAGAATTGTGAGAAGTCAATTTCTGTTGCTTTTTATTTTCTTGGAAGTAGAAAGTTTTGGGGGTCCCTGTACAGGCACCAGACATATGTTACTGGAGAGCTCAAAACCAGGGTCCATGTTTTGCCAATATCAAAGAATGAACACCAAGAAAAAAGAAACAGTCTGGAAGGAGAAAGTGACTCTACCGAGAGAAGTATAAAAGGGAAAATGAAGCAGAAAGTAAGAACTCGTTTGCAAGCAGGAGGGGCAAGGGCACCCAATTTCTGTTGCTTAAAAGCCAAAAATTAAAAGTCATTCTTTTTTTTTTTATTAATGATGACTGAACTGAGTGCCCTCCATACTTTGCTACATCTCCAGCCCTGTTTTCACTCTTCCCTTTAATTTTGGGATAGGGTCTTGCTAAGTCACTCAGTGTCTAGGCTGAAGTTGAACTTGCAATCTCCTGCCTCAGCCTCCTAAAGTGCTGAAATTGACATGTCTAGCTCACACTTAAATCAGTGACATACAGAAGCTGGTGGCGGTATTCCAGCAGTGCATCTATGGTGTCTTAGATGAGAAAGACTGTGCCTATGGCTATTCCTCTGACCCTGGCCTAGCTCTGAGGTTTGTTTCCTATTTTTTTCTCTGAGGCTGGCTCTCTAGTCACCGGCTCACATATGTAAGCTAACCACTATCCTTCCAATGCATTCCACACCTTTTGCTTCTGATCTGAGTTCTGCTGCCTGTGACCAGGAGTGCTGAAACAGCACCGGCCACAGGCCTCACCTCTGCAGCAGGCTTGGTACCAGGCTAGGTCAATGTAAAACATGATTCTGCCTTACAGGAGTCTAACTGAGATGAGTAAACAAATAATATGGTAGTGATAAATCTACACAGAAGTAATCAAAGAAAGTCCAGGGACATACAGTTTAGGTTTCAGCGGCCAAAAAGAAAGAAATACCAACAGGACGGGTGACCCGGGCCTATGGTCCCAACGCGGAGAGGCTGAGGATGAGCTCACAGCCTGGGCAACTCAGCATGATCCTGACTCAAAATCAAAACCAAAACCTGGGCTGGGGATGCACCTCACAATGAAGGGGCTGGATCCATCCCCAATATGGAGGAAGAGGGGGAGAGAGGGACAGAGGGACAGAGAGAACTCCTACAGTGTGAGCAGGTGAAGAGAGATGGAAAGGCCAACACACAAGGAGGGCCAGCACAGAGGCAAGTCTTATCGGTTCTCTGCTGTCACCCCCAACTTACACAGCGTCAAAAGCACACTTGAACACACCTCAAATAAACCTAGAATTAAAGTGAGAAAAGGAAGACTGTTGGATTTGTATAAGTGCAGAAAAAGTTACAATTTGTGACCTTGGTGACAATGATGGCTTTTTTTTTTTTTTTTTTTAATTTGCTTCATAAAATGTACCTCATGCTTGGAACACACACATTTAAACACACCCCCTGCCCCAGCCAAAGCAGCTTCCTCCTCTCCTCATCACAGCTACTTTTTCTCAGAATAGTCTACACGGGCTTGGGGGCTATGTTTTTGTTTGGTTGGTTGTCTATCCATAACAGGGTGGGGCAGGAATCACAGTGAACACATGAAGAAGCTGAAAAGAGAAGCAAAAGTGTCAGCCCCCGGATCAGAGCTGTGCGGCACAAGCATGCTGCCAACCACCTACATGGATTTTGCTTAATGATAGATATCATTCTATGGGAAAAAATTATGCAAAATAATATTTTAAAAAATAATATGTGCTTTCTCTAAAATTATAAGAATTCAGTAATGACATCAATCATTTTAGAGTTGTCATTTTAAATTGTATTTATTTTTACTAGGTAGCATTTTCACTATTTTAAAATTATGTTCTTCATAAACTTTGCAAACTTTACCATTTTCAGTCACCTGCTGCATAGAGATTTTATGCTTAAGGAGGAAAAAATCAGCATAACAGAAAACTAACAAACCAACTAGCTACTACAAGAAAAATATGATAAAGGGGTCTAAATGCAAATGATCAATGACATCTCATCCTCAAAAGGGACATCAATGCTATAGAACAAATGATCTGCATATTCTAAAATCTGTAACTTTCCTTTGAGGAAGGCTGTATTTACTACCATGTGAAGGACAGGTTTGGAAAAAAAGAAAGGGTTTTTTTTTTTATTCTTTTAGTAGCTTGTATTTGTGATACATAATAATAATTGGCTTGAAAAAATTGGTGTTTCTACAAACTGTATCTTGATCATTTTTATTTCCCTTTCTTCTTTCCAGCCTCTCACCACCCCCTCCCACATCCCTTTCCCTCTCCACAAAGTCCATCTTAACTTTCTTCCATTTCACTTTTACTTCTTTATGGTTTGGTTTCCTCATATTAGAGAAACCATTCAACCTTCAGCGTTTGATTCATTTTACTAAGCATAATGATCTGAAGGCACATCCATTTTCCTACAGTCAAATTTGTCTGAAAAAAAGTTTTAATTTCAGTTTCAGTAAGCTGAATGGTGTAAACAATTCAGTCTTACTGAACCACTTAAAGCTCCCCTTGTATCACTCTGCAGGGCCTTCGCATATTCAGTCGCCCCTCCCAGAACCCTCGCACTCATGGCCAGCCCTCAGAAGTCCCTGAGACCGCTCTAGGAAGCAGCCCAATCCTGCCCCATGAGAGACTGTCATTCTCTCCTCTTACGCTTCCAGAGCATCATGCACACAGCTCCATTACGATTAGTACGATAACACTACCACTGTGTCTTTGCATACACACCCTCCTCCACTAGATTACGAAATCTCTGGGTGGAGGCAACGCTCTATCTCTACCTCTGCAAATATGTTTTAACACAGACCCCATCAGTAGGCAGTCAGCAAATGTTTGATAATTAAAAATGACAAGATGTATTAATGTTAATGTAAGATTAAAGAAGGTATATGTCAACATTTACATATATTCATAAAAACACACAACATCAACTTTGAATACTGTATGTGGAAGCTAAAACACTCCCTCTCTGCTTCCACAGACAAAGGGGAGCTATGTCTACCTCTCACGACAATCACCCATGGACTGGGAAGAAAATCATTTAAGTTCACTGCTACTACATAAAGTCACCAAGAGGTCTCTTTTTTAATTTCATAAAAATCTAAATTTGATTTCTCATCATTCAGGATCCCTTGGTAAAGACTGCGTTTTAGATATCTGTTTGGCCCACACCTGTTGCCTGGAAGCTCTATGTCCACTTCTCTCCCACAAAAACTGAAACTGAAAGTCACATTGTATGAGACCTTGGTTTCATCAGCCATTGCTGATTGGATCAGACAAAGATACCTGCCTCAAATTGAGTTTTCTCCCAGGGGCTTAGAAGAGGACGACAGAATCATGAGCCAATAAATGAACTTAAGTGTTAGAAGGTGAAGTGCAGCTGTGCATAATGGTGAGAGGTAATACGCTGAGAGCAAAACAGGAAGCAGAGAAATCACCAGAAGCAGGAAGACCCCCGCAGGTGGGGTCCCCAGGGTGGGACAGGGCAGTCTGGGCTCTGGAGGCCCATGCACTTCCCAGTCCAGGCCCTTGCACGCAGTCTGTACTTCTGTCGCTAGGTGCCATGAAATCCCCACAGTACCAGTAATTCCCTTTTTTGAGGAAGCTAGTTTGAATTTGATGTCCGTTATTTACAAATGAAATAAGCAGGACTAAACAAACTTCAATGAAAAGATCAAGTGTAAATATCAAAATAACAGTTAATTAGAGAAAGAAAAAGGGTTTTTTTAAAAAATGGCAATCTGGACATGGTGGCACACACCTGTAATGCCTGTAATCCCAGCACTCCAAAGGCTGAGGCAAGAGGACTGCTGTGAGTTTGGGGCCAGCCCAGGCTACATAGTGAGTTTAGGACCACCTCTGGACTACAGAGTGAGACCCTGCCTCAAAAACTAACTAAATAAATAAATAAAGTGGCTGTTGGCTATGCATGATAGTACATGTCTGCAATGTCACCAAGGACAGCTGAGGCAGGAGGGCCGTTAGGTCCAGACCAGGCAGCCTACTGACTTTGAGACCCTGTTGTAAAACAAGTGAGAAAGGGCTGGAGACGTTGCTCAGGATGCAACCCTGGCTTCATCCCCAGCATTGGGGGGGGGGGGGGGGGGGGGGGGGGGGGGGGGGGGGGGGGAGACACGGGGGGACCAGACTGTTAAAATAGTGTATGCAGTCATTCCACATGCCAAGAAAAATAAAAAGCATTCACCTATCATAACAAGTTTAAACAATGTAGTTTAATGAAATTTTAGTATCGTTATGAGTCAGTATTATTAAAATACTATCACAGGACTAGGGACATAGTTCAGTGATACAGTACTTGCCCAGCACGTACAAGGCCTGGGGTTTGATTCCTGACACAACAAAACAAACAAATAAATTACTACAAAATTCTGGTATTCGGAAAAAAATAAAAGATTAAAGGATAAGGATGATTTTAGAGATCGTCAGAACAAATCATTTTTTAAAAATACAACTTACTGAGGCTAGGGATATAGCCTGGCAATTAAAAACTGGGTGTAGTGGCACATGTCTGTAACTGCAGCCCTTGGGAGGCTGAGATAGGAAGACTGCCGAGAGTTCACAGCAGGCTACACAGTGAAGTCAGGACCAGCCTGAACTACAGAATGAGACCCTGTCTCTAAATACATACATACATACATACACTCATACATACACAAATACACACACACACTTCACTCCAATTTTGATTAAAAAGGGAATGATAAAGAAGCCCAAGTATCACTACACAATTCCCCCATCCATCCACATCTGCTCCTCTTAAAAACATGGCACTTCTGAGACCTCAACCAGAGAACTGCTGAGGCAATGACCTTAAGGGAAAAGCACTTCCCAATAGCACAGTTGTCACATGGTATCAGCTTCCAAAGATAAGTGGTCATCTGAGCTTTTTAATTTTTATTTGATATTGGTTAGTAAGAAGTTTCCTTTGGCAATTCAGAGTCTAGGGGAAAAATACCTACTTTCTTTAGCAAAACTTCTCAAATGGATATTGAAGAAAGATGTATACCAATATTTTGTCTGTTTTGAGGTTCAAAACATGACAAGCTTTCACATAATCAAAGCTTAGCAAGAATGGGAAAAACCTCCAATTTAACAGAAATTAAGAGACGAAAACAAACATTATGTCTACAAAATTTGCCAAGATTATACAGATAATTCTCATATTCCAAATAAAACAAGAAATGATAAACTTACAGTAAAAGCCAATTTTAAGAAAAATTGAATATAGGCTGCCATAAAAAATTTTATTTATTCTATTTTTCCCAGAGCTGGAGACCAAACCCAGGGCCTTGAACTTGCTACACAAGCAATCTACCACTGAGTCATATCCCCAGCCTATAAAAAAAGTTTAAGTAAATAAGTTTCAATTATTTACAATAATGAAAAAAATGTGGAAACATCAATAATGGTTAAAGACTCTGCAAAGTATTTGCTGAAAAACAATTGATTAGGATTATCCAATGTTGAGAGAATTTATTTCAAACTAAACAGAGAAGAAATATTCTGAATGTTTAGTTCAGAAGTAGTCAGGACATTTTACGATTTCCCCATCTAGTCTCCTTATCCAATCTTTGGCTATATCATGCCTTTCAGTTCATCCCCCAAATAAATAAATACAATGTTGGCACAGCTGTCTACGCACAGCTCCACCCATACTGGGAAAGGCCTTACAGCTGCAGCTGGAGCTAAGTCAGACTTCAGAGCAAGTAAAGGGCAGGTCTGGAGTGTCAGTGGCTCTAATAAGACAACAGCCTAAGGTTTAAGTAGGCAAGTAACTATACAGTGTAATTAATAAACATTAATCATCATTAATGCCAATTTCAATTTGTGACAAGACACCAAATATCTGTTTGATCAGACAGAAAGATTAGAAAGACAGGTCAACATGGCATGACATTCTCAACAACCAGAAATGTATCTTTAATTTTAAGACTCAATATTAATTAGTTTGTTCATTCTTCACTAATTCATAGGGGGGAGGGCAGATATATCAATTCAAATATTCTAAAGACAACAGTAGCTACAAGAAGTTATTTGCTAAATTCCAGACATTGTTCTAAATACTTTATTTGCTTTAGCAAATTTAAACTTGACAACAATCTTATGAAGGCACCATTAGCCCCATTTACAGGGGAGGAAACTGAGGTACATTGAGACCACACATATTAAATTAATAAAGCCAGGTTTCGATCGTATGCAGCCTGGACCCAGAGCCAACTACTTTCTACTGCCCCTCCAAACACACAATACTACCCTCAAATTCTTATCACATGCCTTCTCTGTGCCAGGTATTGCTCAGGTGGTTTAGATCTAAAAGTTACTAGAAGATTATTCCAGGAAGGATCCAACAACCCAGACAAGAGCATGGATCTGAAAATAATTTCTCTAATCTTAATTCTTATAATTTCTGCTTTTCATTTTCTGCTTCAGCCAGACAAAACTAATTTCTGAAGTTCCCCTTAACACAGACGCTATGTCTGGATTGCTGACCCTCCTTGCATGGCCTTCTGCCTGGAATGCCTTCATTTCTTCCTTCCCTCCCTCCCCCCCTTTTCTTTTTTATTTTTTGCACAACTGGAGAATGAATCCACTAAGGCAAAGATATGAGGGAACTAACTGGATCAAACACAGGTGACAAATCCAGCAGATTTCAAAACCTCGACAGACGTAAGGGTTAAGAGAGCACCAGAGAGCCCAGGCCCAGAGGCACAGATCTGTCATCCAGGCCTCTGAGAGGCTGAGTCAGAAGGCAAACAAGTTCAAGCCCCTGGACAATTTAGTGAGACCTTGTCTCAAAATTAAAACTTACCCCCCAAAAAGGGCTTGAGAGATAGCTCAGTGTGAAGGATCTCACTCAGTACAACAAAAAAGAAAAAAAAAAAAAGAAGGAAGGAAGGAAGGAAGGCAGGCAGGCAGGCAGGCAGGCAGGTAGGCAGGCAGGCAGGCAGGCAGACAAGGAGAAAGGAATCACGAATGACTCATGAAGTCTCTCCCTTGGGTAAAGCAATAGTGGTCCACAATGTCTTTGAAAGACTAAGCTAACCTTTAGGGAGCTATACAAGGTCAGTGCAAACAGAGTTTGAGGGGAAGATATGTAACCATCAAGGCATGTGATGCTCTGCAGGGTAACAGCCTGAGAAGGAACAGCAGGTACACGGCAAGTGAAAACCACAGGGGTAACTGTAACCTAAGAAAATGGAAGGGCTGTCAAGAGCAGCTGGTCAGCTCTGCGACAAGACTTCTTGAGGACAAACAAGGGACAAAGAAAAAATAGAAGAAAAAGATAATTTCAGCCAATAAAGACTACCAATTTTCTCATCTATGAAATTAAGATGACGGGTGACCATAAACACCAATGTGACACGGGGAACCCCACATACATAAAGTCCCACAGGCCCTATGGACTATAACACCCTTGGCCACAATGGGTATCTTCCTGTTTCCAATGCCTCAAGCTCATATGCACAGCAAGGCTTGATGTTTGCTCCTCCCCCTAAAATATCTGCTCAGGCATCCAATCCTAAGAGATGGCTTCCCTAAGAAGTGTCCTGGGGACACTTCAGCCATTCTCTTGGGTCATCCTGTGTTACTCTGTAACTCCTGAGCATCTCTTGTGGTTTTCGGGGCAATACACCAAAGCACTTAAGAGTGTGGTCTCCACAACTGGACTGGATTAGTATCTAAAAACACTCTGTCTCAAAATAAAAAAGAAATGGGCTGAGGCTGTAGCTAAGTGTGAAGGCCATGGGCTCATCCCCAGAGGCATCACCTCCAAGAAAATAACTAAATTAAACTGAATTTTAAAAAATTTTTTGAAACATTGCACTGTAGTCCAGGCTGGTCTTGAACTCAAGGTGGCCTTGAATACATGGCAATCCTTCTGCCTCAGCTTCCCAAGGTCTGGGATTATACGTGCATGCCACCATGCTGTTTGTGTTGCTGGGGAATCAAACTTAGGTCCTTGATCTTGCTAGGCAAGCGCTTTAACCATTGAGCTATTCCTTCAATCATAAATTAAAACTTTAAAAAATCCCTATTTTCATGAAAGATTATTTTTACTATAAATAATACAAAGCTAAGGATCTATATTTAAGAGAAGCTTTTTATAAGTTCTGTAATGTAGGGGCTGAGAGAATACAAAGAGGTTAAAGTGCTTGCCTATCAAACACATGGCCCTGAGTTCAGCTCCCCAGTACCATGAAAGCTAGGAATGGTGAAGCACACCTGTAATCCTAGCTAGCACTGAAGAGGCTGAGGCAGGGGGATTGAGGACCGTTCAAGACCAACCTGGGCTACACTGTGAGTTTAGGACCAGGCTGCTGGATTACAGCGCAAGACTCTGTTGCAAAGCACACGGGCGCGCGTGCGCACGCACACACACACACACACGCACACACACACACACACACACACACACACACCCCTAAGTAAGTTTGGGAAATTGTTTTGAAAGGAAATTATAAGACTGAAAACTAAAGAAATTATACAAAGTAAACAATGCTCTGGTTGGTAATGTTGTTTCTCATGGAGACTGACATTGGTTAACAACTCTGAAACTGCTATGTAAGTATGAGACTGAAAAGCAAGTAAACAGCAGGAGGGGGTGGAGGAATGGCACAGAGATCAAAGTGCTTGCCTAGCAAGCACAAGGCCCTGGATGTGATTTCCCAGCATCAAATAGGCTGAGCATGGTGGCACATACCTGTAATTCCAGCACACAGAAGGCTGAGGCAGGAGGACTGACAAGAGTTGGAGGCCAGCTTGGGCTACATAGTGAGCTCAGGACCAGCCTGGACTACAGAGTGAGACCCTGCATCAGGAAAAGAAAAAAAAGAAAAAGAAAAAAAGAAGTGATGGTAGGAGGTGAGCACCAGCTTTCCTAGTGTTTAAGGACATGGGTAAGCAAGGGGGTAAAGCTAGGAGGAGCCATGTGGTACTGGGACAAAGACATCAGGACGAACTCACCAGTTTAAAATTGACACATACAGACAGAGAGCAACGGTGTATGCTTTATATACACAGCTTAGAGTACCTACGTGTATTATTTAGACCTGAACAATGAGAGGGCCGAACAGCAAAGGTGTACTGGCAGCTACGAGCACAGGTTTTAGTATTCCCTGGTGAGAAGAACCAGGGATCCTTGGAGAAATGGCTGATTCTAGGGCCCAGGCAGGACTGCACAAGACATGCCTGGCACATTTTATAGCACCAGAAGGTAATGTTCAGAAATCAAAACAATGGTGCATATCCTTTTGGTGACAGGTGACAATCTGAAAGAGGCAGACTAACCTAAGCAACGAAATAAAGTAATATAACTACAAGCTTATCAGTCAAAGTGTAAACTAACTGTAAATCTTTATATAAACATAGAAGATTGGATAGATATATAAACAGAGGAGACAACCTCCTTCAATGGAAGAATTCCAAATAATTTTACAAATACCTCTCTCTCACCAAGGAAGGGCCTCTTCACCCAGTGACTATGTTCTACACTTACTTCCAAAAGTAGCTATGGGAAAACTATGTAAGAGAGAGACCTGCAACGTACTGCACCTCAGCAAGGGGGGTGGCCCTCAGTGGAGCACACCTGGAATCCCAGCACTCGAGGGGGCAGAAGCCTTAGCAATTCAGCAAGATCCTGTCTGAAAACCAAAAGCAGATCACCTCTCAGCCTTTTGGCTAAATCAACTGTAAAAATAAAAATGTGCTGGAGACACGGCTCAGGATGAAGGCCCTGGGCTCAATCCTCAGTACCACAAAACACACACACACA